>CAEGAG010186792.1:0-10443 GCA_903067065.1 Brachyrhaphis terrabensis
CTGCAGACTGATTACAGACTGACTGCAGACTGATTACAGACTGACTGCAGACTGATTACAGACTGACTGCAGACTGATTACAGACTGACTGCAGACTGACTGCAGACTGATTACAGACTGACTACAGACTGACTGCAGACTGATTGCAGACTGACTGCAGACTGATTACAGACTGACTGCAGACTGACTCTGACATGGAGCCGATTAGAGGAGCAGCTGATCATCACAGTGCCTAAATGATGAACGCTGAGTGTTTCCTCCTCAGGTGAAGCCAGAAGGTGTGTGAGCTGATGTGAGTCCAGCATCATGGATCAGTGTGAGGACGGAGTCCCTCGCTCTAGAACCGCTCAGACTGGAGAACATGAGAACCAGAGCAAAGGTCAGAGGTCAGATCAGCATCTCTACCTGTCCGGGTCTCTTCTCCTGCATTCACATCAGCAAACCGCCTTTATTCACAGGAAACTACCAGAACCAGAAGCTGGACCTGGACCTGGACCAGAACCAGGACCTGTGTGTCTATAAAGAGCGACTGGTCGAAGGATTTACATTTTGATTTTAAATCAGACCAACCTTCTGCTGTTTATAAATATTGAAACTAATTATTTGAATCTAATTTCATTCCAGTGTATTTAATGAGATCTCAGCTCTTTCTCTCTGGTTTGTGTTCTCAGTGTGTGATGGAGGCTCAAAATAATTAAAACTGAACTGATTCAGTTTGAAAAGTTTGTATTCAACATTTGTACTAATTTGTATTTCTATTTGTGAAACTTTGTTTTTTCTGGAAGTTTTTTCATGATTTTAAAGGTAAAGATAATTTTATTTATATAGCACATTTTCAGCAACAAGGCAATACAAGGTGCTTTAAAGGACAACAGAAAACTTGTCCTGATATTTTGTGATTATATTTGTGTAACCACAGACTGGACCAGTACAGCTCAGAGGTTCCCAGTGGTCCGTCTGTCCAGCAGCATTAAACTCAGCTGGACTCCATATTTATGGTCTGTACATGAACAACAGATAGTTTTCCATGGTTCTGTTCAGTCGTCTCCATGCTGCAGTTTGGAGACCAGAGTCAAGTTTATTTGTTTAGCAAATTAAATCAGCAGGTCAGTTCAATGTGATTTACACCATAAAACACAACAGAAGCCAATTATCAAACATGCTAAATTACATTTTGCCAAAAGCTATCATCAGAATCATCGATCATCACATTATAGGCCAGTCAGTCTGTCCAACATGGGTCTGCTGTTTCATGGTTTCATTTTCCTTCATATCTTGTTCTGTTCCAGCTGCTGGAGGAAAACATTGTGACTCAGATCCGGAAGGTTCTGAGTCCAGCTGATCCTAAAGGCTCACAGAGTCGGTGGGAGGATGAGGAGGAGTAGGAAGGTGAGGATGAAGAGCAGAGAGGCAGTGATGAAGGTCACTCTGAAGCAGGAGGAGCTGGCTGACCGTCTGCAGAGAGGTTAAAGTTTAACCTGAAGATTAAATTATCTACTTAGGAACAAAACATGGGTTAAACACTGTAAATTTATATCAATATTTCAATATTAATTTTACTTTTCTAACTTTTCTCTCAATACAGAACATGTTGCATCCGTTTGTCATCGTGAACTTAAATCCAACCTAAAGAAGTTTCAGTGTTTGAGGGAATCACTACATCAGGAAGTCCAACCCTCCTGAACCAGATCTACTCAGAGCTGCACTGCAAAGGTCAATGATGAACATCAGGTCAGGCAGATCGAAACAGCATCCAGGAAACCACACAGACCAGAAACAACAATCAGACAGGAAGACATCTTTACAGTCCCACCTGGAAGAGATCAACCAATCAGAGCAGTGATGGTTGATCACTGCTCTGATTGGTCAGAGCAGTGATCAACTGGCATTGGGAAAACAGTCTTAACGCAGAAGTTCAGGCTGGACTGGGCTGCAGGCAAAGCCCACCAGAACATCCACTTTTAAAGTTCTGATATTTATCCTTAACTTATTTTAACCATAAACTTTTCCACTTGTGTTTCTGGGGGTTTGGTTATGAGTCAATTACATTAAGACATGTCAAAATGGACTCATGACCAAACCCCCAGTTCACTTAGAAAAATATTTGTTATCCAATTTAAGTTCCAGAAGTTTCTGCTCTGATTCTCCTCCACATGTTGGGAACCTCTGAAGTCCAGATGATCCGGGGTCTCCGAACCACCTGCGGTTGCACCGTGTGAACACCAGGGGGCAGCATTCCTCATGTTTAGAAACCCAGTGGAGAACTGGGCCAAAGTAAGAATCAGGAATTAGGAAATAACTCCTTAATATTCATTTTAAAAACAATACAAGTTCCACAGGCGGATTTTTTCACTTCTAACAACGTTTCAAATGTTTTAAGTGAAAAACTGCCAGTGGAATCAAGACTTTGTTTTTTTAATTACTAATTTTAAGGAACTATTGGCTGAAAACAATCTCCTGTTTCTCCCTGAAAAGTTACTTAGAAATGATTTTTGTCTTGTTTCAAGTTTACTCAGATATTAATACCTGAAACTAAACAAAAACACTTGGTGAGATTTTGTAGTTTGTTAGCTGCAGAACGTTCTAGTTCAGTGTTTCTCCAACCTGACGGCTCAGCAAGGCAGACTGCTGCTCAGTACTGGTTCTGGATCTGGTTCTGCTTCTGGTTCTGGTTCTGCTTCTGGATCTGGACATGGTTCTGGTGGGTATCTTCTGTCCTCTCAGTGAACTGGAAACTTTTAAGTGTAACCAGCTTAGCTCCGCCCCCTGGCGATTTTCACCAAAGGGGAGGAACCTATAGACACCGAGGGGCGGAGCCTAAAGATCCCGAGGGGCGGAGTCTAAAGAGTCAGAGGGGCGGAGCCTAAAGAGCACAAGGGGCAGGGGCTAAAGAGCCCGAGGGGCGGAGCCTAAAGAGCCCTAGGGACGTGGCCAAACGTGGGAATCACTGGTGCTAAGCGGGCTGTGGTCAGGACCAGAGAAGCTCTGCTGCTAACTTAGCTTTGTTGTTATATTAAGGGACTGTTAAGAAACCTTTTTCAAAAAATAAACTAGCAATTTTTTTTTTTTGAAAGGACTAGGGACAAATCAAACAACTTCTTTAAATAAAGCAATTAGAGATAAATATGGTGACTTTTTCATTAAAGCAATTAGCAAAAACATTTGTTTGCTTTTTCAAAAAAAAAAAAAAAAAGCCACTAGAATAGAATAGAATAGAATAGAAGTACTTTATTCATCCCAACAGGGAAATTACTTCGCAGTTGCAGCTTAAAAACAATCAGAATAGACAATCAGTAATGACTACCACAAGTAGTAGTTGTAGCTAAACTAAAATAAAATACAAATATAAAATACTATACATCATAATTGTCAAATGCAGTAAGTATAAAATCTAGCTTAAAAACAGTCCTTACAATGATTCAGATACAAAAACAGATATGTATATTCACGTAATGCACCACAATGTACCCCAATGCAGTTGTGCAAAATTGCACTGATTAGTGCATAACAATAATTTAGCTTTTATTGTACAGTGAGATAGCCCGAGGCAGGAAGGATTTCCTGTATCTTTCCCTACGACAGCAGAGCTGGAGCAGTCTATGTGAGAAGGTGCTCCGCTGTCTGTCCACTATGTGGTGGAGAGGGTGCTGTTTATTGTCCATGATAGACAAAACCTTCTTCAGTGTCCTCCTCTCCACCACAGTTTCCAGGGACTCCAGCCTTCGTCCCAGCACAGAGCCAGCTTTCCCGATAATTTTGTCCAGTCTATTAGAGTCACTGGCTCTGATACTGCCTCCCCAGCACACAACAGCAAAAAAGATGGCACCGGCAACAACACTGTGATAAAAGGCCTCCAACATCTTGCTGCACACGTTGAAGGATCTCAGCTTCCTTAGAAAATAAAGTCTGCTCATCCCCTTCTTGCACACAGCATCCGTGTTAGATGCCCAGTCCAACTTATTGCCGATTACAACTCCCAGATATTTATAATTGATTCACTTTAGTTTCAAATCACAACTCAAAACACATTTGCTTAAAACTGTTTACTTTATGTGATGCCTTTCAAATAAACTGATATTATGTTATTGTTGTGGCTTTAAATTGATTTTGTATATTTTGTACAGTGTACTTGGTGCCTGTTAATAAAATGTTATATTATTTCAATCTGGAGAGACTCACACAGAGGAGAAAATAGCAGTTAAAAGATTTTAATGGTAGAAAATCTTTGGCGCTCGGACCCGGCAGAAGACTGTCTGCTGAGGATCACCGCGAGCAGGAGGTCGGCTCGGGCGAGCTCGGAGTAGTCTTCCCCCCAAAAGGAGGTGCTGGGTCGAGGCCTAGCTGGCCTGTAGTCTGACGGGACTTGTTAGGCGCAGCTGAGAAGATGGGCTTGCCGCCTGATGAAAATGATAGGCGTCGGAAAGGGCCTGCAGTGAACAGCACTGATAGGCGTCAGGCCTGCAGTGGACAGCACTGATAGGCTTTGGAGGGCCTGCAGTTGAAGGGACTGACAGGCTTTGGTCGGGGGCTTGCAGTCTGGCAAGACTGATAAGCGTCGGTTGGACCTGCGATCCATCAAGACTGATAGGCGTCAGTCGTGGCCTGAAGTCTGAAGAGACTGGTAGGCGTCGGTCAGGGCCTGCAGACTGACAGATTGAGGTGTTGGTCGGGCCTGCAGTCGACAAGACTGATAAGCGTCGGTCGGGGGCCTGCAGTCTAGCAAGACTGATAAGCGTCAGTTGGACCTGCAATCTGTCAAGACTGATAGGTGTCAGTCGTGGCCTGCAGTCTGGAGAGACTGGTAGGCGTCGGTCATGGCCTGCAGTCGACCAGACCGGGCGCGAGCTGCGAAGGCGGGGCCAGCAGTCGGCAAGGCATGTTAGGCGCGGCCGTGTTGCAGGGGCCTGTAGTCTGGAGAGACTGTAGGCGTAGCTGCAGAGGCGGGACCTGCAGCCTGCGGGACTTGCTAGGCGTGGGCCGAGCAGCAGGGGCCTGTGGTCTGCAGGGCCTGCAGCCATCCGGGACTGATAAGCTGAGATGACAGGATAGCTGCTGCTGAGCCTGGCTGACCTGGCCGGGCCCGCTGGATCACCTAGGCATGAGATGCAAGTTAGAAATGGGTGAGGCTCCACCACCGGTTATTTGATGATGCTCACCTGCAGACGATGAGCGTTGTGCTCCAAGCACGGCTGAGAAATCTGGTCGGATGTAGGAGGAGAAGGCTGCTGAAGACCAGCGGCCGAGCTGGGGGAGAGAAGCTGTGGGGATACCTTGAGGCAGCGGATGTGGCAGCACAAATTCTATAGGAGTGGCCTGAGAATTTGGCTAGGGGGAAGGCCGCAAGCTGCTAGAGACAGTTTAAGGTGGTTGATTAACCAGACAGCGGTCATAGGGAAGCCTGCAGTCTGACGAAATTTGTTAGACGTTGGCCATGGCCTGCTGGCTGAATGAACCTGTTAGGCGCGGCTGCGATGGTCATGGCCTGCTGATGGGCCTGAATGACTGATGGCCGGCCAGCTGCGGGGCTGGAGAGCTGACCATCTGTTGCCTGAGTGGTGAGAATAGACCTTCGGGTCTGAGAGGAGAGAATATCAGAGGAGGCTGCTGCTAGTATCTAGCAACTGGGTTGATGAGAGTGAATTGACTGAACCTTGAGGGGCAGAACGGGCTGCCCGTTATCTGGTTATGAAGCTCGGAAATGGCTAAAGGAAAAGTACATATGTCTTGGATTTCTGAGGGCCAAGAAATTTGATGACCGGGCAGAGCTGTGGGGACTTATAGGTGTTAAGCTCCCTTATTAGCGCTAGTTCTATGCATTTCTACAAGAAATGCTGAAGACCAAATAAATGAAAGCCATTATTCTCGCTTGCTATAAACAGTTATTTCTAATATGTCCAGCAGATGGCAGCAAGACATAAACCCCGAACTACATTATGTAAACCTAAGACTATAAACTGTCAGATATACAGAATTCTACTTAAATACTGATTTAAGAGCATGTTGTGAGAGAGTCATAGATGGAGGACCTGCGATGTCTCCTTCAGCATTCTGAACTAATTTATTGGAATGGTAAAAACACCTGCTGAGATAAGCAACATTAGGAGGTGGAAGGAAGTGCGCAACCTTAATTAATTAAATTAATTAGTGTGACTACAGATACAGCATGATTACAATTCTCAAAATTCTGGAGCTTTTATTTATTTATTTATTTTTACTGGGGCGATGAGACGAAGATTGGATCGCTAGAGATGAGCGTGACTTCATGGAATGCGGAGCACCTAGATAATAAGAACCTTTACCTGTCCTGTATAAAAAAACTCCCCAAAAGATCGTTCAGAAAACACGAAAGGGGGGTAGAATGAATCGGAATTTCTGCTGAAGCGGAAAACTAGAGGACGTACATGAGACCGTGAGTCGACATCGGAGGGTGGTGTTCCGTATGTACGCTGAATGAAGATCGTCATACGTTCGGCTCGAACGGATGATTATGACTAACGGGAGGTGATTACCGAGAGCGTTTTTAGGTACTCTGGCGCATGACGGGGAAGTTAGAACTTCGTGAGCCTTATTGCCAGCGACGGGCAGACTAGAAGATAAGCAGCCGGACTATCAGGGAATGAGAGGCTTGGTTTATACAAGTGGGCTTCGTGGTTAACTGCGACCAGCTCCAGCAGTAATTACGCCTAAAGACCACGACGAGCATGAGTTTATTCAGAAATCAGGAAAAGAGTTGGCTGGTTTAACTTGTAGCGTGTGTCAACTAACTGCTTGTGCAGATGACGTGGACCACCATAGTGCGCATGTCAGCATACTCTCTACGAGTATGCCTCCTTAATATGAGTCGGAACGACAGATGAGGAGGAAATGAACTTGACATTGCGAACAGCATTGTGAACTATGAGTTACCTGAAGGAGGATGCTCGTGAGCTCTGATCGCTGAGCAAGTGAAAGCTGACTGTCAGATGACGGAGGTTGACACGGAGGGACTGGAAAATATGCGGATTAGGGACGGTCTGTTGTCTGCAGAGAGGCTGTGGAATTAGGGACAGCCTGCGAACAACTTCTGATGATGATTAGAGCTACTCGGCCTGGGAATGCCGCCATCTTCTGGGATGGGATCCGAGAGGTGCAATATTGACCAAACTGTGATGGGATGAGTACCATCCTCCACATAGTGCACCAGGTGCGGCCAGAGCGCGCCACCATTGATGGACGGGTCGCTGCTAGGACGTGTGTTTCTGTTTTCCTGCTGAATGACGGCTGCCTGAGTGGCTTGAGTTCCTGTTCTGCTCATCTGAGATCGCTGAGCCATATTACATTCAGTGGCTGAGATTACGTTGATTTGGTCTGTCGTTTATCGCATAGATTAGAATATACATATGTATTTCAACAAGTGATGAGTATGCATACTGATTCTCTGCCCGAAACACGGAGAAACACGTAAGGTTCACGTCTAAGTTCAGAAAGTCACGGGAAGAGACTAAGGTGCATTTCCTGACCCATATGGGAAACAGAAATCACCTGAAACGCTGCTCTGTGGTAGACCAACTTTCTACGCATATTTAAATGTGGAAACATAAAAATACATAACTGAACCCAGATACTTCAATAGTCTTACTACTGAAATATAAAAGAAAACCAACATTGTTTAAACAGTACACTTATCCAACCAAATTACCGCCTGGCTACGTCTATAAACTTTAAAGAATCCGCTCTACTGATCACATGACGCTTGAAGGACATGGAGCGGCAATTAAGGACGATGGTCAGCCGGGGTTGGAAGGCGGGATGAGCTGAGAGACAAACTGGGACTCCCAACGGGACTGAAGCGATCTAAGGGAGGAGAGGGCTACGGTGGCCTGGGCGGGGCGGGGAATACCAGAATGAAGCTGACGAGAGCGTCCGCTATTGGAAAGGCGGAGCAGGTGAAACTAGATGAGCTTAAACCCGGCTCTATAACCATACGAAATGAACTAATCGCGACCCTGAGATGCCAAGACTGATCGGCACGGGAGGCGAGATAAACGTGAGTTAAGGGAGTGGTGTGCTGACAAGTGAACGGCAGATGAACAGTCAGGAGTAGGTACGTTTTACCTAGACAACGCCCTTGATGGGTGCAGGAGGTTGGAGGTTGATGAGGCTGAAGAGACAGCTGTGAGCTGGGATACATGGAAGTGAATGTAGCGGTCTGGAGGCGGCGTTCTCCCGGAGGCAAACAGAGAAAAACGATCCGGGTCTAGGCTCCATTATTAACCATCCTGTTATTTCAGTTACTATCTCCTACCACTCTGAAAACACATCCCGCTGAATCCTCTTTTTATTTGTTTCGGGGCGTTTCCTAGTTACATACACATTGCAGCTCTAAGAAATAGAAATAGGTCACATAGCTACAACATGATTCAGAATTACACAGCATATGTTCTGGAACACATGTACAGAAGAAAAAACTCACTATCATCCAAATGTTGATTCATAAAGAGAAAAAAACCGCCATATTTCTACTTTTTAACCAATACTGTTGTTTCTTAATGACTAGAGATGAAAACAGTTGACTGATGGAACCAAGGCAGAGAAGAGTTTCAATGACTTCCTGTCATCATCCTGATATGTGGTTTAATTTTTATTTAGTGGATGACAGGAGACATCAGGAATATTCAGGAGGACAGAGAAGCTCATCATAGGTTTGGATCTGGGAATTTCACAGGATGAGCGGCTTAAAAGTGTTGATTTAAGGCCAATAAATTAGAAAAATCAGACATTCAAGTTTTTAATTATGTAATTTCATACATTTTGCTCTGCACAAGATCAATCCTACAAGTGGAAATTAGTGAGTGTAACATGTTACAAAAGATTATTCTGCAGCTGATGCTATGTGTTGTTCTACTGCATGCAATCTCAATTAAATGCAATCAATTACATTGACAGTGAAGCAAAATAGGAAAAGTCAAATTGGTGTGAAAACTTTTGCAAGGCATTATGTCCTTTTTGTCTTGGAAAAATCCATATGAGCCTGGAGAGTGTTGATAGAATACTGCAGTACTTTCTATTATTAACTTCTACATTATTTCTATTCTCTTTCACTCACAAAGGCATATTAGGTTGTGTTCATGTGGGTTTTGTTTATCACCATAGAATCATTGAAAACTCAGCATTTTAGGGAATCAACTATAATTGCAAATGACGACAATGAAACCATGACAACGCAGGAGCTCTCTTCACCTTTCTGTATCAGCTCAAACTTCATTGTCTGAAATGGTCACAATCTGACTCAGGAAACTCATAAAACCTCAGCATGTAAGACATTGGTATTGATACTGATGTAAAAGGAACTTGCCTGACATGAAATAATGTCAGAAATGAAATAAAAGGCCTCCAGGAACAGGAAGTAGAATCAGCAGAACCAGAAAGGTTCTGGCCCAAGTTGGAAAATTCTCTGTGGAAAAAACAAAGACCAGTTAGAGATTAAACATTTTTCTATTCGTAGAAAGTTTATATTTTCAGTATCTTGTTTTAGGTATTTTCTTTAGTAACTTAGTTGAAATTAGGTTGAAAATATATATATATATATTTTACATATATAGTCGGGCTTTTCAAACACGTTTTGTCCGAACAGTTGCATTTTAAGAACTCAGTTCAATTATAGTGTTGATCCAAAATGCAAGTTACATTTCAGTAAAGATTTTTGTAGTCAATTCTATCCACTCATATGACTAGAAAAGGTAGTATAAAGCCAGATAAGGTCAGGTTATACTATTATAGTTATGTTTTTATGGAAAGATTATTTGTTACTATTTGTTCTTATTTAATGCTATGCAATGTCTTTAAGTTTTTAGTTTCTCTGGGTGATGTTGAGAGACATAATTTTGACTCCTTTTATGTCTAGAACATGTGACCAATTGACAGTATAACAGACCTTGACTATTAATGCAGTTAAATGGAAATGTCTTTGTCATCAATACATCAGCTAACTACATAACCCCAAAATTTTACTGATTTTTTTTTTCTTTACATTGGGTATAGAACAGCCATGCCTTCTTCGACTTCCCTTTGGCTGCTTTGATCATCAGATCGCTGTTGATTTCCTAAAGTGCATCCATCCATCTATCCGTCCATCCATTTTCTTCCGCTTATCCGGGGTCGAGTTGCGGGGGTAGCAGCTTCAGAAGGGAGGCCCAGACTTTCCTCTCCCCAGCCACTTGTTCCAGCTCTTCCGGGGGAATCCCAAGGCGTTCCCAGGCCAGCCGGGAGACATAGTCCCTCCAGCGTGTCCTGGGTCTTCCCGGGGCCTCCTCCCGGTGGGACGTGCCCGGAACACCTCACCAGGGAGGCGTCCAGGAGGCATCCTGACCAGATGCCCGAGCCACCCCAACTGGCTCCTCTCGACGTGAAGGAGCAGCAGCTCTACTCTGAGTCCCTCCCGGATGACTGAGCTTCTCACCCTAT
>CAEGAG010186829.1:0-13119 GCA_903067065.1 Brachyrhaphis terrabensis
ATAGATAGATAGATAGATAGATAGATAGATAGATAGATAGATAGATAGATAGATAGATAGATAGATAGATAGATAGAGTGTTGTCCCTCAGGTGAGGCAGGGTTCTGGGGAGAATTGACAGATTTTTAGCAATAGGGAATTTTCTTGAACGCAAGTATTTGCTCATATGGGATTTTTATCCACTGAATGAATTGATAGGTAGATTTTTATCTTCTAACTCTCTGTGTGAGACTCTGCTTCTGCAAGAAACGAGGAATTGATATTTTAAGGCAACATAAACATGCCACTAAGGGAAACTGACGGTTTTCTCTAACAGGATTTTCTGGATCCATAGCCCTTTACTACCAACTGGTGGAGCTAATGCAGCAGCGCGTCGTTTCTGAAGAGCTACTAAAGCCGAAAAGAAGAGAGGCGTTTTCCGCATTCCTCCTGCGCCCTGCAGTCAGCTCTCAGCTCTCTGTTCCTCTCCGGTCTGGACCAGCTCCGATCTCTGCCGCGCCGCTGGGTGGGAACTTCCCATCATACATGGGATCGTAGATCCTTTCAGCGGAACATTGGAGCAGGAGACTGTGAGTACTATTATCAATATTCATTTGCTTTATTTGTTATACATTTAGTTCCTGCGATATTGCCACGGCCTGTTTTAAACGGAGGAACAAAACTGCTCCTATTTCTCACTTTCATGTTGTTGTGACATTCCACGGCGGGTGGGCGAGAAAAACACTGAGAGGGTTTGAACTGAGGACGGAAGAACATAACAAAAAACATTCTGACTACTCTTAATAAACATTTAAGGGTACATTGGTTGCCATCCAGGTTGTATGTGTTTTATTGAGCAATCAATTTTTTGACCATTAGGATTCCATCCATCCATCCATTTTCTTTTCACCCTTGTCCCTAATGGGGTCGGGAGTTGCTGGTGCCTATCTCCAGCTGCGTTCCGGGCGAGAGGCGGAGTACGCCCTGGACAGGTCGCCAGTCTGTCGCAGACCATTAGGATTATTTACTCTATAAAATAGTAATGGTTCTGACTTCCATTTGTTTGGTCCAGTGGGTCCAGTGGGCCTGCAACTTTTTTCGTGACCAGCTGGACTTTATTGGGGGGATTCCAAGTTCCAGTGGCCAATGGCAAGTTTTGTAATAGTTACTGAATATGACTTGTTCTCATTTCTTATTGAATAAGTGTTTTTGTTTAAAGAAAAACGTCGCCTTAAAAAACTTTCACATAATACAAGGCAGCTGGCTTTTTTATAGTACAGAAAATTGACAAAAATGAAAAACTCCACATTACTGGACAGTTGTTTGTACAGCTGAAAATGAATGAAGGTGTTTATATTGTCATGTACTTCAAATTACAGAACAAATATAATTTATAGGCCCCTGACTTGAAATCAAAAACACAACTGTTCAAGTACAAACTCAGTGGTTAAAGCAAATGCCCCCCACCCCAGGAGAGCCTGGTTTGAATCCAGCCTGGTCTACAGAGCATGGGTTCGAATCAAGCTTGGTCTACTACATTTTGTTGCTTGTACTTGTGACATTGCAATGACAATTAAGTTGAATTATTATTAATTATTATTATTATTAAAGGACAATAATAAATTACCATAAATTCTGTGTGACTGAAACATCCCTTACCTCACTCAGATCATTACATGTAGAAAGGGAAATACAACTCAGTGTTTGCTGACCTAACTCACCTAATGAGGAAGTACTTTCTTACTGCAATTCCTTTTTTGGCATGACTTTCTTTGTATTTTTCAAAAGCTATAGACAACACAATAGAGGACACGGGCAGGAATCTTCAGGCGTTTAGTTCATAAAACAATTAGAAGACCGTCATTTAAACAACATAAACCAAAACTAAATCCTAGGTGGTATTCTGCCATTCCTCAGCCTCATGTTTGTTCATTACAATTTGCACCATAGACATAGCTCAACTAACTTATATGCTGAGCTATATAAGTTAGCATATAAGTTAGTTAGCTAACTTATATGGATATAAGTTAGCATATAACTTATATGCATATATATATGAGTTATATGCATATATGCATATAACTTATTTGCATGTAAGTCCCCAGCAAACCGCAGCATAAAACACTTGAAACGCCACTACAGTGTCAGATGTTTTTAACAGTTTCTTGAACACACTGAGACCTGAGTCTCTTCAGAAGATGGAGGCTCTTCCTGTACAAAGTTTTTGTGCTGGAGGAGCAGTCCAGTTTGTTGTTGAGGTACTGATGCTCCACCACAATGTCAGTGTCCAAACCCTGGATGTTCATTGGGGATGTCTACGGACTTCTTATCAGAGAGCCTTTCATTGCCACTAAAACAAAAAATTTTAATAATCTGATATTGTTATTAGGTCATATGAAACATGACCTCACCCTAAATCCCGGAAGTGTATTTCCTGGATGATAGGTTGAAATATTTTTTGCATATTTTTATGCAAATAAAACAAAAAGTTTGGTTTACTTAAAAATAGGCTCTAGTTCATGACATGTTTGCATGTTACATGAATGTATTAAATGAGAGAAAACAGCCACTTCCATGTTAATATTCAACTGCACAGATATTTCAATTAAAAATGAGTGCGACAAATACAATTTTCTTTTTTTACCATCTGCGTTTAACATACAGTACTAGCAACTGTACAAACATTTCAACACAAGAAGTGCAGAAAATGTTGTTTTCCCCAATCTACGTTTTACATATAACAGCAGTACAACATTGCAGTTTCATATTAATGTGCGGGTTTCATTTGCATTAGGTTATACAAACACATTAGAACATATGTTCACTAAACTGCAGCACACATACACAATGTTTCCAAGAGGTGTCACCTCTTCACACTCACAATGTCATAATGTGTGGTCTAAAAGTAGGACCCGAATGCAGGAGTGGCAGTGACTTTGTTTATTGAAACTGTGTAAGTTGTTCAATAGGACAATGTATATATATATTTTTGTTATGTGTTCCACACTCCTTACTGGTGGTGTTGCTCACCTAACGTTTTTTGCCAATCATCAATACATCTCAAGAAAAATAATTTTTTATTTTTTTTTTTAACAAAACATTTACTTGTACAGTAATTTAACAAGACACTGTTAAATACATAATCAGGACATTCTTAATAAATAAATATTTACATTAACAGCTTGTTAAATTGTAGCTCTCCCTGATTTGAAATGGTGCACTAAACACTCTTAAAACCCCGTAGTTGTAAAAAATCCTCCAAATCCCTGGTGGCTCTGCAGAAGCAAAACTCCAACCTGAGCTTGGCCTTGATGTTACACTTCCACAGAGACACAGCATCATGTTGAGGTCCAGCCTGCATTTTATCCCTTCGAATTAAATAAATAGTGATTTTTGCTTCTGCAATTAAAAAATAAAAAATTTGGGATTTGAATCTAGTGGCTCGGCTGTAAAGTACACCGTTGATAAAAAGGGAATTGGTAAAAACTACGCCAAAAAGGCAAAAAATTCTCCTTAAAAAATGTAAAAAACAGTCAGCCGTACACAATCTATAAAAACATGAAGCACACTCTCAGACAAACTGCAAAAAGAAGTTTTGCAGTTTGTCTGCAAAACCCCAGGACTGATGACTAATAAAAGCGAGTTTGTTGCGATGCCGCCATGAAGGATCCTCCACTGAAGATTGCCAGTGCGTTTTTTTATTGGAGGCTTGTAAAGAGTCCTCCACTGAAGTTTCTGTCCTCTGAGTTTGTCACTCCATACACAGAAGAAGAAGAAGAAGAACCAGCAATGGGTGTGAGCAGGAGAAATACTGTGAGGGTGAATACTGGAACAAAAGACCTGAGCTGATGAGCTATTGGTATGCAGGTGTGAGGAGAGAGAAAGAGAGAAAGTGACACAGTGGTGAGGAAGATTAAACAAAGGAATGGGAAAAAAAATCTAATACTAAAGATTTATTTATCTAAGAAACATAATTAAACTAGGATAACAAAGCATAATAGAGACAAGAAATAAGCTACAATTACCAAGAAGAACTAAAAACCAAAACAAGACTGCTCAAATCAGAGATTAAGGAACACAAAATTAGAAACAAACCTCAAAATAACTCTGGATGTACACACATGTAAGCAGCAACCTGACTGGTATAGTTCTGTGTAGCATTTGTATTTGTTTCTCTTGCAACCACACACTCTTTCCACATGAATTTTAAGGTGTGCTATAGTTCGTGTGCTTCAACATCTTCAGCATAAATTTGACATCTCCCTTTAGAGAGATGTTTTAACCTCAGCAAACATCATTCCAACATTATCCTTAATATTAAAGCCTTTGTGAATAATACAATGTCCCCAGGTAATACATTTGCGAGAAGGCCACAGTTTTCTGTTATGTGCTTATTTGATGCACCTCCACCCCATCCCTTAGAAACAAAAGAAATCGACCCATGTGGTGTTGTAATTTATAATGTTTCTACCTTAGCACGGGGAGAAGGATTGTGTGCATGCTTTTAAATTTGAGGGTCTTTCTGTGCCTATTTCGAAACAATCAATAATAATTGCTGCACGTTTTCCAAATGTTTCCAAAAACAGAGGAGGCATTGTGGTTTGTAAACAATGCCTCATTAGAGTTTTATGTGACACATTGAAAATATGGCAACAAAACAGGTAGATCAAGTCTAGGACACACTACTAGTGTTATTGAAACCATTTGAAATGGCAAAAGATTTTGTGATTCTGACAGAAAAGGCCTAACAGTGTTAAACAATGACTAAACAAGGAAGTCCAGCAAAATATTGGACTTTTTGTGTCATCCTTAAAAATATCTTTGTCCAGCTGTTTTTTATTCTAAACTCCCTGTTCTCCTGTAACAGATCATTTATTTCTGCTCTTCTTTGCATAATTTAGTGAACAACATAATATTTTGTGTAACATGCATCACTACAAACCTAAAATGGACTGTTTTACTTTCTGCAGTGGACAAAGAAGATCCATGTGAAGCAAATCAACATGGCCCTGTTCAAGCCAGAGAATGTGGAAGACTTCTATGAGATTGAGGAAGTTTTGGGCAGGTAATGTTATGCACACTGTGTGTGTTTTAATGTTTGGTAGACTTACTGACAAACAGTCAGTATGTGTCAATGTGCGTCAAATATTAGGAATAATCTGGGCCTTTAGAGATTAGTTTAATTGATTTGAAATGAACAAGCTTGTGCAACTTAGTGATAAACTGCATTTCTTGTAATGTCATGTGTTTGAGCAGAAATTCATTATAAATATGTAGAAAAAAGGAGTAAACTTGAGTTTGATTTGACTTTGAAAGCTCTACAATTATAAAGTCTAAAATAACCCCACATCTCACTTCTGTAGTTCTTCAGAAGTGCTGGCTCATGCTAACTTAGTATTTCTATGGTTTTGATAAGACTTTTTATTGTAAGCGATTGGCACATTATTATTATTATTATTATTACTTTTTTCCATTCCAAATAATGACAAAAAATGAGTCATTAACAGTCTCCTGCAGAGCTTAGTGACATACTGCAGGAGTTAATTCAGACATTCAGCGATGGTAAAGCCAGAGGCTGAGTCAATGAATCATTCTCCTTTATTGAAGATTTGGCACTTTGCTTCAGATTTCAAAGTTTCAGCTTTTCTCACTTCACATGAAGAGAGAACATGAACTTATTACCTCAACCTGTTCCAGGGAGAAAACAGACAACCAGAAATAACTTGCCATGTATAACTTCCATAGATTGAAAAAACTTGTGAGAGAACATGGAGTTAAAGGCAGCAGTATTTCCAGATAAAACATAAACGAAGAGTAGTAGCAGAAAGTAGTAGAGAGGAGAATCAGTCAGTATGTACTTCTGTAGGCCAAGGCAGCAATACAACAGAGGTAATTCAGGATAACCTAAGCCAGTCTACTAAACACTTGATCAAAAAGGCTCTGTTAGCCTGGTTTGTTGCTCACTCACAAAAACCAGCAGCTGCTTAAACAGAGAAGAAACCTACCGTAATAGATCAAACTCTTAGAGACTGTAGGACAAACAAATCTGGCCATAGTCATATTTACATTCATATTGATTCTGGATGGAGCCACACAAGGCAGACTGACAGGTTTCTCAGTGCTACCAAGAGATGAACCCACTGACCATTGCTACTGCCAACAGCTGATCTTTGAACTTCCCAAAGAGATTCTGCATTGGTGTCCAGGTGTTTTGATCCAAAGGGCAGATTTCCACTCTGCTTGTTAAAAATGTTCTAATCAATGTTCAAATAGGACAGTTCAGGCTCATGGCAGGCCATCTGAGAAGATCTTATTGAGTGGTTTTCGGTCAGGGCAGTCCTGGTCCTTGAGGACCAGCACTGGAGTTCCCACCCCTGTTTTAGATGTTTGCTTTGGTCTATTATCATGTTGAAGGACCCATTAACCTGTGAACAAAACTGAGCTTTCTGACACTGGACTGGATGTTTCACCTGAGATTGTTTTGATTGTCTAAAACAGTTGTTTTGTTTTGTTCCAGGAAATGATTGCTTCCTGGAGCTAGACTCATTTTTCCTTCTGTATACATTGGATCAAAACAATTTGCCTAAAAGCTTCAGTTTTATCTCAAAGGACATTCTCCTAGAAACTGGAGCATGTCAGCATTCATCTTTGGTCTATTAAAGTCTGGTCTTTCTGTGTTTTTCAATCAAAACTGATATTCTTCCATAAAGCCCAGAATGGTATTAAGTTGAAACCATGTGGTGTGATCAGAAAGTCACACCTTGGAGTTCAGATTTAGTTGTGTTTTTTCCCGTCATCTGACCTCTATTTCTGATCAGCCTGCCCTGCAGTTACATTTCCTCTTTGGTTAAGATACCGAAAGTTTGGGTATAGTTCCATGATCCTTAAACTCATAAATAATGTGGTAACAGGAACAAATAGCTGGTTTTGTGGAATTTATAAAGGCATGAATTTATCATACTGAAAAATTGTTATTGCATAATTACTGGATTATACTCATTTCTCAAGTAGAACACCAATCTCTTAATTCATTTATAACTCTGAAATTAATTGTTTACCTTCCCAGGTAAACCATTTTCATCATCATATATTTCAGAAAACTATAAATTTTCTTTGATTCTCAGTCCTTTAAATAGTTATCAAATCACAGAGAATTTATGTGTCAGCCTGTAAACCAGTATAAACCTATAAACTATTCCTTATCCTACTGTACTGTACATAGAAGATCTGGACTCTTGTGTATTGAGAAATGATTACCTCCTGGACGAAAGGAATCTGAAGTTTGAAAGTTTACCCAATCACCAATGTTTGGCAGTGACGTATGTAATGTGGCAGTTTGATGCTATGAAGTTTGCCAGCACTGTAAACAACCATCCTCCACTGCGAAGAGAGAGGAGCCGATCGGAACAAGGCGGCTCTTCATGTTCATTCAATATTTGGAAGCGTGGCCAACATGGACTGACTGACTTTGTTCACTTCCTAAACTGGCATTGCTAAAACTGACAATTCTAAAACAACACAGAAAACCATCTTCATTGTTCACAACTTTTCATTCTGTCTGCTGATTGGCCTGGTTGAAATTCTACCAGAGGAAACCAAGTGAATGGAGGAAAAGCCCAGACAGTCTGTGAAGTGAGATTTGAATTGAGCAGGGAGGCAATGGTCAGGATAGTGCCAGCCAAAGAATATGAGGACATCATAAAGAGCTTATAATGGTAATAATAGCCCTCTCAGTTTGGACTGTGTAAAATGACTTGAATTCTGAAATGTTCAGCTGAACATTGTATTGATTTTACAACTCTTTTGCATGAGATTTTTGTACCTACCGGTAATTTCATTTCCATTGTCACCCTTCTGACCTGCATACCTGTATGCGCTGAGGCTTTAAAATACATCACCTGAAGTTTCAAAATCGACTCTTATTGATGTAGTTAAAAATTGCATCATATTTTTCACTGGGAGGCGTCCTTCTCCCCTTCTTGACGCCAGACCTGAGTGTAACTATCTCACCCAGAGCTCTGGGGGATGTGATTGGTCAGAAGTTTGTTGGTGTTTTTTTTTTGCCAATGCACTCAAGCAGCAATGTTAATATTTTGCAGATTTTTGTATCTGCAGGTGACATGAACACTTTTGAGAAACATTTATCAGATGCAATGTGGAATTGTGTACATTTACATGATTCTTCACAAACTACAAACAAAGATAGTCAAATGGCTAAAATCTTCCGACTGCAGATGGCAAAGTCGTTGTTCACAGAGGAGTCTGTCTGCAGAAAGGTGGCGCTCTCTTTCCGTTTTGTCACTAACAGTGACTTGACGTATAACAAAGTAGGAGGGGTGTCTCCAAGTGGTCTGTGCTGTCTGTGAAAAGCATGCGCTTATATGAAAGTCCTGCAAACAGGTGACCATGTGTTGTTGGGTTTTGGGTGAAGTATGGGAGAACTTTAGCATCCTTCTGCAGTTCAGCCACATTCATATTCAGTTGATCACTGCAGGTATAACATTAGCAGGTACATTTAAAATGCAATACAACATAATATGAGCTAAGTGATTTTCTTTCACAGCACAATAGATTAGTATTAGAATCATCAAAGCTGCATTGAATCTAGAACCTGTAGATAGGAGCTTCATGATTAGATTGTTAAATGTATTCTTGGCCCATTTAGTGGGCATTTTGGTCAGGTTCGAAAAGTCTGTGAGAGGACATCAAGGACTCACTGGGCTGGCAAGTTCCTAAAGATTCGAAAAACGGCCTGCAGCCGTCTGGGTCTGGACAGGACCAGCGTGGAGCGAGAGGTGGAGATACTACAGATATTACACCACCCAAATATTGTGGCCCTCAAAGACGTCTTTGAGAGTCGATCAGAGGTGGTGCTCATCCTGGAGCTGTAAGTGTTTTTCTGTCAATTGTTTAAAAGTTAAATTTAAAACAGAAATAAATACTAGAGTCATACCACTGTGTATATATATAAACATTCTTCTGTTTAACATTTTAGTGTTAGTGGAGGAGAGTTGTTTGACTTCGTTGCTGAGAAGGAGAACCTATTGGAATGTGAGGCCATTGATTTTCTAAAGCAAATCCTGGAAGGACTGAAGTTCATGCACAAGAACAACATTGCCCATTTCGACTTAAAGGTAACATCAATATGGCATTTTGAAAAACCACTTTTCAGTGCAATGTCAAATAACAAAAATTTGTTCTACTCCAAATTTAGCCTGAAAACATCATGCTGTCGGACAAAGGTTCCCCGCACCCCAACATTAAGCTCATTGACTTTGGCTTGGCTCACCATTTTTGCCAAGGAGAGGAGTACAGAAGCACAAGTGGCACTCCCCAGTACATTGGTAAGGACAATAAAAAAAGATTTTATGCAATAATGATCACATGATGGTGGTGAAGGTGGGAGGAGTTCGACCCTTTTCAATTTCTACTCTGTCCATCTCTGGGCAAGACACATTGTCCACTTTGGCTGCTGTTGGTGGTCAGAGGGTCCAACAAGTAGCGTCGGTGCATGGAAACCTCGCCTCTTTCAGACTGCCCTCTTTTCTGTGAGAACACCTTCTAAATCGTCCAGTTTGGGTGAGAAGCAAACTTCACAGCTGTAGCCGTGACAGCGAGCTAGGCGGCCAATCAGCAGTGTGATTGGTGCACTCTCAGCTTCATACCCTGTTCTATGCATCAACTATACACCGTCTGTCAGGAATGATTCTGCTTTGCTGATAAAATGCTGAGCGCAGGAGAGACTCATGCAGTCTGAGCAGCCCGCCAGGCTTATAATACTCTGGGGGAACCCTGCTCTGGGTTTGGTCAGAGGGCGCTCTGCCCCAGAACAGCTGTGCCTACAGTGTAGCTTGCCATCATGAGCGTGTGAATGGATGGATGACTGAATGTATTGTCAAGTATCTCTGGACTAAATGAAGTGCTATACAAGTACAGGTCATTTACCAGTCTGCAAATAGCACACCAGTAGTATCACTGGTTTAGCCATTTTTATGATAGACTTTTGAAGTATTGCTTTTGGCCCAGTGTTTGATTTCTGAAATTAATTTTGTTTCCTACTAATTGTTTTAGACTTTAATTTCTTCCATTATGTTTAATAACATCAATCGGGGATATTAGGTAAAATTGTAAAAATTGTGACTGTGTTAAATAAAAGCACCGAAAATCCACATCCAGTCACATGAAACAACTAATTACATTTAATCACATTCATTCCCTTAATTTGATCATATAAACTCATTTTACTTCAGCTAAACTTAGAACAGTAAAACTCAATTTGAAGACTAATTTATTACAGTTCAAATTAATCCAGTTGCTGTTTGTTTCAGCCCAAAGCTTTTGACTGAGCTTCACAGCATCAGTTTTTTATTACTTTTTTTCCCCTTGTTTTTGCTTTAGAAAGCAACATGCAGCAGAACTTCTAGACATACACACTGAAAAAAAAGAAACCACCCATTTAGGTGCTTGTATAATATGTACAAGTAGCAACTTGCAAGGGAGTACGGAGCACTCTGCACTGGAGCAGCAGGAAAACCAGATAACTATCATACTAATAGATCGAGAAAATAAAGCATGCAATAGTAGATCTTTATTGTCCACCAAAGTGGAACAATACAAATTTATTGTAACACCAGGCTACAATAAATTACAAAAAAGAAGAAACAAGCACACAAAAGAAGAATCAAATAAAAATTTGTTTTCAGACTTCAATGTTCACCAGTTTAACTGAGATTCTGTTTATGTTTTAGCGCCTGAGATGATTAGCGACGAGCCTCTCAGCACAGCAGCAGACATGTGGTGAGAATTCAACACTGAATGACCTTTTAAACATGATCAGACCAGACCTTCTGCTTGTGTAAACCTGAATCTTTGTTAATTTGAAATACAGATGTGAAAAGGTTTAGCCATACTGCTATTACTGCTATTATTGTGAAGTAACTGAACACTGACTGCATCTTGTGTTTCTCTTCTCTTCAGGAGCATTGGAGTAATTACCTATATACTGTGAGTTGATATCATTTTATTGGCTCACTTGTGAGACATAAATACTGTACATTGCATTGCTAACTGTATTCCATCTTCTTTTCATGACACAGTCTGTTGATATCTCCATATCTTTAGATTGAATTTTAATTCCTGGCTTATACAGGGGTTGCCTGGTCTTTATTTTTTTTAAAGGTTTTAATGGCATTACAGTAGTGGTGTTTATTCAATAGTAGCTGGACAGGAGAAAACGCATAAAGGTGTCCAAACCTTTTTCAACAAGGGCCACAAGTGTGAAGTTAAAAGAAGTCGTGGGTTACAAAAACTTTATTTTGAAAATTTAAAATCTATTCCATTGTAAAAACACACTGAATACACAACGTCTTAATGAAACGTTTCAACCGGATTTCTATATAGAAATAATCTGGAAATCATTTTCAATCAACTGAAGCTCCAGTTGTATTGAAGGTTATAAGATATATGTTATGAGTCTCTAACTTTGTGTAGTTTAACAAATGGTTGTTCTGCTTTTGAGTAGAATGGTATCAAATAAAAATAAAAATAAATAAAATGAAACGAATAGTTTGTCAAATCAAGTCAAAAGGAAAAATAAATACATTTACACAATATTCTGCACATATTCTTAATAACTATTTAGACATTTCAGTAATATTTGAAATCTGCCTTGATCTGTAAGCTTCTTGAATGGGTTTCAAAGTTTTGTTTTTCCAGATGATCACCAGTATTTGAAATAGGAAAATATTCCAGAATAGTGAGACCTGACAGAGTCATCATCTTTTTGCTGGGTTTTAGTCAGTAGCACATCAAGGCTGAAATATGTTCTGTTTGTCGAATGATTATCTTTTGTATATTTAAAGAAATTGGTCACACACACATATGGATTCAGGTGTTCACAGATACACTTTATTGGGTTGTTGTATATCTTTCATTAATTAGTACCACCGTGTGCTTTCCACTGACATGGCTGTTATAAATGCATGTGGTGTTTGTCACTGCAGTTTCTTGATTCTCTGTTCTTTTTATCTTTTCTGCAGGCGTAGAAACAGACTTCTACGGTGCATTCTTCTCTTTCCTCTATACTCTCTATAGTTCTTCCTTTTCTCTATCTTTATCCTTCTCTTCCCCTTTTAACTTTTTGCCCCATATCCCACATCTCTTCCTTTCTTTTGATGAAACTGTAATGCTACAGTTGTGAAAGTAAATTTTTCGGGTTTCTCCTTTAAACTGCTGGATAGGAACATGTAAAAAAGGAAAAAGACATCAAAATGGGTCATTGATTTTGACAGATTTATCTCTTAAGTTTAGGTGTGTCAGGCTGGGTTTGTCAAGATGACTTATAGCTCAGAGTTAATTAAGGTTAACAAGTCCTTAAAATAGTAAAGTAATGAACCAAATAAGAGAAAAAAGTTCTGAGGTGCAGTCGGCCCAAGTGCAGACATAAAAACAGCTGTCCCATGTTTAGTAAGGAAGAACTTACAATAGTGGTACAAACAGAACAATAATGATATGTAACTGAGGCAACAGGAAGTGAGGTCAGGAAGTGGACAATGGAAGGATCTGAAGAGGAAATTAAACTGACTGGCTTTTAACTGTTAGGGAAGGACCAAACTCTGGATCTGAGGGAAAGTGACTCATAAACACACACCATCTGGTTTTAACAAATCAAATGGATCTGATGAATCTACAACAAGATATTTTGTGAACAGAACCATACTAAACCATAAAATAGAATAATCTTAAAATAAAAATGGAGAGCAAAATACTAAGAAAGGAACACAAGAAAGAACTAACTCAATGAGCTGGGTATGGAACACCATTAGTCACAAAAATAAACAACTAGTAAAATGCAAATACCAAAATCAAAGTAATGAACAAAATATGAATCATGACAGAGTAAAAAAGCAACCAAAGTCTAAAGAATAACTCTGGTAAACCTTCACAATATCAGGGGTCTCTCTAAAGCAGGGGTGTCAAACTCATTTTGGTTTAGGGGCCACATACAGCTTAATCTGATCTCAAGGGGCCACACAAGTAAACTCATTGCTAGATTAAATAGAACTAATAAAAGTGGACTTGTTGATTTTTAAATTAAACAAATTTCACTTTTACAAAATATATTATGAATAACCTGAGTTT
>CAEGAG010186872.1:0-22128 GCA_903067065.1 Brachyrhaphis terrabensis
AAAAAATTGGGGGGGGGGCCCGACCCCCCCCCCCCCCCCCGCGGGGGGGCCCCCCCAACCCCCCCCCCCAACCCCCCCCCCCCCGCCGCCCCCCCCCCCCCCCCCCCCCCCCACACACACACACATAATGCTGATTTCAAATACTCCATCCACAACCATGTTCCTCACCTACCAACAAACAAAAAACAAGATAAATTCTAAACTATGTGATATGTTCAGGAAAAAAAGAAAAAAAATCACAATAATCAGTTAGGTTTATCTAAAATAAAGCCCCCTCCAGCTCCTGCATGTCTAACACAGATTGTGACGGTTTGGGAGGAAGACCAATTCATTAATATGTAATTATGAGTCATATTTATACAAATTAGCATTTTATTTAGACCGCATGGTGGGAAACAACACACACTTCCCAGCCCTTCATACCTCTAAGCTTGTAGGCGCATTCGGAACATTATGGCTTGACTGACTCGCAGCAACGCATAATTACGATGTTTTTCTCTCCAACAAATGCAAGATCAGTGAATCAGTGGATCAAGTGCCGCAATAAAAGGCACGAGGATTACAGCGAATGCAGGTAAAGACCTCTCAAACACAGAAACATGTTCCAACTTAATGTCAGCTCCACAAACAGTGAGAGAGGCACTTGTTTCCACTCGCATGCATGCATTCATTACTGAGCCGAGACTTTTTTTCAACTAACTATCTACAGCAATCTTTCCATTTAGTTTCTTTCGTTTTTTCGTCCTCTGTCGCTCCTTTCTTCTGAATTAAGTGACATGAATGACTTTAAAAAAAAAAAAAAAAAAAAAAAAGGAGGAACGGGACAAATCACCAGGGAAAACATCTTGTGCTCGAGAGTCCTGCCACCTCATGCGCAGCACAGATGAACAGTTTGGAGTGTGAATCCAGTCAGCCCTGAATCACACTTGATCTTATATAAGGCAAACACATGTCGGGTGACTGTCTCCTTCAAGCTGGAGAGGAACGGCCCGTGATCTTTGTCCATCTTGATTGGAAGGAAGTCCAAAAAAATGAGGAAAACACCTCAACACAAACAGTGTTACTCGGTGGAGTGCTCTACACAGATTCTAGCAGATGTCAAAAATTATAGTTCCTTGCATTATTAACTCTATCTTGTAGCATTACAACTAGAAACATACAAACACATGAACTGAGAAACCTTGTGAAATATGGGGGAGCTGCAGAAAATGTCAATTTCTTTTTTTTCATCAAACAGCTGCCTAGATATATATATAAAAAAAGATTAAACTAAGCATAGAGCAACTTCCAATTCAAGTTGTTTGAGTTTAAGCTACATTGCAAAAAATTGTCAAAAAATTTCTGGCTTTTCATGTGAAAAATCTAAAAAAAAAATGTAGTTGTAACATAAAATCTCATAAAACCCAGATAAAAAACAGATTGTAGTTTTAACTTGACAAAGTGGTATAAATAAATTCAAAGGGTATACATATTTTTGTGCTGCACAGAATGAGTGAGAAAAGCAAAAGCAACCCTTTATTTTTTGTTCTCATGGTCTGTGTTGCGTTATTCCACTGAGATCAAAAATATGCAACCAAAACCTGTGAATTAGAATACTCAGTTTCTGTGAACATGCAAACTGCAAATCTAAAACAATGTTTCTATTATAAGCTTTGAGTTGTAAAATAATCTGATGCATATATCTCGGACTGCTGTTTCCTGTCTGAGGAAGCTGACGCAACCCACAGTCATGATCCAGAATCATGGTTTGAAGTGGATGCCATCCTGAATGAATACTAAGTACCCACACCACCCACATAAACACCACCTGCTGAGGCTTCGCTGTCACAGGCTGCATCAGTCTGTTGATAATTTTTTGCCCCTTCGAAGACAACAAGAAATGTCAGTCGGACTTTCAGTCATGATTTGAATTTCATTTTAGAAGCATCTTCTTTCTGAGCTGCCTTGTAATCCTTGTTAAAAATCATAATCATGCTGTTGACGAGTGCTCCCTGCACTTTCCATCTTTTCTGTGACATGAGAGGCTGTGAGAGGTGCCTTCACCTTCTCATGGATGCAAATCTTCACATTTATGGTGGTTACACTTAAAAACACAGGCATGGCTCCCACACACTTCACAGTAATGATAGAAAGGCTCGCTAATGGCAACAGGATCAATTTTCAAACTTCTTTGGTCCTTTTTTAAAAGTTTGTGTGTGTATGTGTGTGTTGTCTGGTTGTCTTTATAATTAGACTATTTTGTTGCATAATAATGTCTTCATGGTTTTTACCTCTCTTGGGTTAGAAGCATCTGTGTAACCATTAGTTTAAACGACAGAGACACGAGAGAGGCATCAAGAGACTGCCAGCTGTCTTCACGGTTATATAATCGTAAAGATGCTTGACTTCAGGTGCCGTTATAGTGCATACAATCAATTTCTGCAGTGTTGTTTATAGTTTGTGCTATAGGTTCCTTAAAAGTGCCAAATAACAGGACAGGAATGTAATTTAAAGATAATTTAGCTGTTTTCTTGCCTTTTTACGTGTCATTCTACCTTATTTTACGACATTTAATTTATGGATCAATTTGTTATGGATGCTTTGAATGTGTGGAGTACTTGGCTTGCTGCAAACATCTGGTATGAATTTGTTTGTGAAATATTCACAGAGAAAAACATAAACATATTTGGTGCTTATTTTCCTTGCTGTAAGTGGAGCAGATGACTCAGTAAGAGTTGAATCCTGAAAACTCTAAAGGTACAAGGACTCTCCGCTTGACAATGAACAATGACAGAAGAAAGGCACATGTGCAAAAGCGCTCTGTTCATATTAAAAATGAAATTACTTCAACAAAAATAGACAAACTATTTTTAAAAAAGCCAGCTGTCTACAGGCTTTAGTCTTATACTGACATGTCAGTGATGTCGATCCACACACGTGCCTCTTGGCAAGGACATGAAAAGGCATGTCTGCTAAAAATATTCCTGTCAAAGTGTGAAAAAACAAAGGTACTTCTAAATATTTTGAGATATGCTCGGACGTATTGAATTTCTGACAAGATTAATAAAAAGTAAAAATAAAAATTGTAATGAAAATAAAACAATAAAGCATTAAACAATTTTTAAGATAATCACAAAATAAAAAACCTCTGTGGACACAGAAAAACAAACTTTGAAATGACAGTAGAGCTGTATGGAAACATTCGATATAATGTTTTATGCTTCACAGCTCAGCAGCTGGAGTTTTACACCCACCATGTCAAGACGACATGCATTTCATATGAAGCACTTAAGGCTGCTGAGTCACCAAGTGGCTCCTTTAAAAAAAAAAAAAAAACAGGCACATTGAGAGTTCATTAGGAAAAAGACACTTTTTTGCTGTTCCTCTGCTCACTGAGCAACGTGAGTGGCTGAGCATGTGGGAGCGAGAACAGATATGGCCTCGAGGCCATTAAGTCATCTAAGAAGAAATGAAGTTCCTCCAGGGAGCTGCAGAGTGGGCTGCAATTTACAAAACATTTGTGTCTTGAGGTGAAGACTTTCTGATATTGTCTTGCTCCACTGTTCATATGGCTGTGTAGTTGTGTTTGTAGTCATTGTGAGGTGGAGGAAAGTGGAAAAAAATGTGAAATCATTACATGTTTAACGTCAAACATATCTGGTTTCTTTTTTACTTGACATGATAAGATGATGCACTACAATGCTGGTATTTGATTTTCCATTTTAAATGAAACATGGCATCTAATGTCGTCTTAAAACCTGCATGCACTTGTTCCTCAGTTTATTTTCTCCACTTTGAAGTAGCCGGAGTTGTCATTTGCTGTTTCCACTGTGACAGTGCAGCACACATTTACTCCAGGTGCATCTTGAGTGTTGCCCATCTCTGCTCGCTGTTGACATGAAACAAATACATTGGTTGTCCATTTGTTCAATTTATTGAGCTGTCAGATTGCAAGCGGGCCTGCGAGACCACAAATAGCTCCTGTCAGGCGGGAGATGGAGAGGGAGCTCTGCTGCGCTTCATCTCTTCCTCGTCACTGCAGGGAAGGAGTTTCCATCAGACCTGAGAGATTAAAGGGAGCTACAAGTGGCTCTTTGGAAAGAGGGCTGAGGCAAAATGTGTTGAAAAAAAAAAAAGTGATGTGGATAAAGATTGACTTTTATTACTTGACACCTTACCACTGCAGGACCTTGTAGCAGGAATGGGAGAGTCGCACTGAGTTAGCTCATTAATCAAGGTAACATCCAGAAGGTTTTCACGATAGCTTGAAGGTTTCGAGCGGACAGTAGATAATTATTTCTCTCATTGGACCTGGGGTGAACGACATCATTTATCAATGTCTGGACACATTTTATCTGTAAGCCTAAAAGAAAAGGGAAAATAACAGAAATGCAACAAGTACATAAACTGTTAATATTTCTGATCCAATACTGGGGAATGGTCTGGGATTCAGATTATTTTTGTTTGATCAGAGTTGGAGTTCCTGACTGTACTTTTCCCAATATTTATTCTGCCACTATTATGATTCTCTTATGGATGTTTAGCTCTTTGATATTGTTAAATGCAAAGTCTATTAAAAACAAAAAATATTATTATTATTATTATTAATCAGCTAGATTGCCTTACAACTTCTTACCAGATAGCATTATGAGCTGAACTTTGTTGCTTTTGATTTCTTAATGTAGCTAATATCTAATAGGTCAAATAATTGAGTTTCAATGTTTTTATATAACTTTTTTTATATTGTTTTGATCTTATTCTTTATGTCTGGATATGAAGTAAACCTGTTTGTCTTATAAAGCACCTTCATGTAACATTTATTGTGACTTGATGAGTAACCTGTATTGACATAAGATGACATGCAATTTCATGTTTGACATGCCTCTAGCAAACCATGCTCATATACATGCAACCACATTCTAAAAGTGTTCGTCACTTCTCTTTATATAAAAGTTGCTTTAAATCTCAGAAAAGAGAATTACAAAGCACAGATATCTATGGCTGCAAGCAGGAGTCTAACTCAAGATCTGAGACATGCACTTAAAGGAGGGACGTCTTATTAAGTTCTAAGCGATAAGATAGAAACATTCATTTTAAATATTGTCAACATGGACAGTATTTACATGGATCCAAACCAACAGTTCATCATAACAGCTTCAAAGTCATAATCACAGAGTTTAGTCTTGATTTACAATCAGAAGTTAATCATTAACAAGATAAGGAGTATTTCAAATGAATCTAATGTCATGCTGAAGGTCTTTTTCACAAGTCTGAGTCAGAGCTTGATAGGTATGCTTATGTGTCTGTCCATTTGTGCATGCATAAGCACATAAAAAAATCACTTTTAGAATGTCTCAGTGCTAAGAAAGTAGAAGTTAACGTTTTCTGAGCAAATAATAAAAATAAAACTACCATACACTTAATTTTCAAGATGCAAGCTCATCATGGGTTTTCCTTTAAAAAAGTAACTTCTTTAAAACCACCTCCAGAACATGTATCCTTTTCCCCATATTTTCTGTTTCAGCACCCCTTTCTGTAACGGAAAATGCTCTGTTAGTTTTAATTTACAGTTGTCCACCATGTCTGCTTGGGGGTTGATATTAAAGACCTCTAAGCTGAAAGGCTGAGAGAACAGCCTGCTGTTTACCATCTGGTTGAGGCAGCCAGGCAAGCACGATTCAAGGCAATAATTGCTGAGAGCGGAGGCTGCAAAGATAGTCCGGGGTCTGCCTCATAGCCAATAACATATCAGTGGCCTTGCTGATTGCTCCCTGTCACTTCCTTCACTTGCAGCCTTGTTACGTCTCTATAATTGTCCTCCTCCGTCCTTGTCTGTTTGGTTGTTTTTCATCTTGTCGCACAAATAAAAAAGTCAAACAAATCCCCCTCATTATTTATCATTCCATGTAACCTGTAATTACATTCGAAGAGCTTTTATTCAGATTTGAAATTTATTTTGGAGCTTTTGTTTTTACAAAATGTGACAAGTGTGTTTGTGATGTGAAACAACAGTAACCTCATGTCGACTTTAGAGGTGATTCTCGCGCCATGGTTACACAGTGACAGCAGGCCAGCTGCTGCTTCTTTCCAGGAACAGGAAGCGTGTGAAATCTCAATTCTCCCAAGACTGCTGTGTCCTTGTATCAAATCAAAGGGGCATTAGAGGTACTGGGTGGACACACAGACACATTATTGTCCTGGTTGAATGCGAATTCATAATTTCAGTGCTTTTGTCCCTGCGGGAGATTTTATCCTCGACTGATCAAACAACAGAGTTACCTGAGGTACACAACTGTGAGGACACAAAAGTCTGTCTGCATTTAGTTTTGAATTTGAAGTGTTCAATGATAACATACTCTGAGAAGATAACTACATTTAGCTGAAAAAAAATATCCTCATAGCAAATTGGTTCAGGGAATGGAAACAGAAATGTTGCATCCTGTTTGTGACTGTCCAACCCAGGTGATAGTCTTGCCAACATCATTATAAGTTGGGCTCAATTAGCATGCAGAGGATAAGGATGGCCCTGGAGACTGTGGGCATGTTGAGTCATTGGTAAGAAAACATTTTCAGCAACTAAACTTGGTTGTTATTGACTTTGTTTTCAAGCGAACTCAGTTCCCTTTCTTGTGCCCCACATTAATTTAATCCCAAATGTTACTTTCAAAGTTGCATCAGCAAATGTAGAGTTTCCATTTCGACATATTTTGTGATTAACTTATTGTTGCTCGCGCAGTTATGAGACAGCAGTCTCCCTGGTGGCTAATCAAGACATTTGGAGTTGAGGATAACACCTTAATTGACTCAGACTTTAATTTCTAATCACAGATTCAGAATGGGTTTGGCACTGGCTGGGCTGGCAGTGAATGGGAGATCAGGTATTTACCACGATATCTCTGTTTTATTGCATGCATTTGTCCAATTATGAAGTCTCATAGCACAGACTCATTACCATTTTGAATATTTCATTCAGTCTTTTTTATTATTATTATTTAACACATGAAGCGGTAAAACATTATGTATGGAGGAGAGAATGACTTGCTTGTAACACCCTCAAGGTGAGAGCTAATATCTGAAAGAAGCTGAATACCATTATATTGGTGTAGTTTAGCTAATAATATATTTTTAATACCATCCTTCTGTCCTTTACCTTCCTTCAGCGACACTCTCTGGCTTATTCTTGGAGATCCCAAGGGCTTCCCAGGAGGGAAACGTTATATAACTCAGACAAGATCAGGGTTCCCCTTTGGGCCATCTCCCAATTTAACATTCAAAGTAAACCTCCAAAGAGAAGCCCCCAGGAGGCTTCCTTCTCAGATACCCTCAAGCTCAGACCTTTACATGGAGCAACAGCTCTACACCATATATCTAAGGCAGAGCCCAATCACCCTGTAAACCCTGAAATTATATTTAAAATATTTTGGTAGCACAAAGTTTGCTCACACAACCTACTGGTTTCCAGGGAAAACATTAAAAGCTAATTGGTTGGGGTTAGAAAGCCACCATAACTTTCTTTAAATATATAATTATGTTTGCAGCTATTTCAACTTTTCTCTCACTCCATCTGCATTTCTCACATCTGTGTTGCAGGCACACTCTAAAAAAAAAACTCCAACAAATTCTGCTTTTAAAATTACAGTAAAAGTAAAAGAAATGCATAAATTAAGTTCATATGTAGAAATATATACATTTCCGTTCCCAATCCACATTTTGCTCGGAGACTGCACACAATCACATTTGATTTAACAGGGACACTGAAACCTGAAGATGGTTTTTAACTGTCTACAGATCGTGAAGTTCTTTTACTGGAACGACCAGATCCTAACAGAAAATGGCACTTCACACACAGATAATAGGAAGGAGCCAAAAGTCTTCCAGCTTGCACAATAACTCAAGCACAGCTTGAAGCCTGCCTGAAGATGTCCTCAGTCAAAGCAGATCACTTCTATTTCTGCCTTTAAAAAATCTGCCAAATGCTGAGTGTGAACGCCTGACAAGAAGTCTCTGTTTTGCTTCGTCAAGCTCTGGGCATTATTAAATGTATGCTCAGTTTACAGCATGACTCCTGTTTGTAATGGTGATGCTGCAGCTTTTCATTTGTAATTCTCCTGGAACAGCCTTGGAGGGCATTAATGGTGCCATCAGAATAATGTGGGGAAATGAGCAACATGTTCCAATGAGACCCCCTGTGTAGGAGGCAGAGAGAAGGTTATGTCATCATCCCCATCTCACTGGAATATAAATTTGCCTGTCTGTTAATATACTGACACATTTGTCAGATGTGATTTCCAGAGCAACCAAAGTCTTCAACATTTTAACTCTTGGGTGAAGGTGATAATCTGCGAATGTCCGAACTTTAAGAAATCAACAAAAGAAAAAAAGCTTAAAACAATAGTTTTAAGCTGGAAAGTCTTTAGTGCATGAAGTGAGACAGTTGAAAAAATAAATGCACATCATTTGTGAGCTTTTTTTGACAGTAATGTCGTGACACATGCTCATTAATGCAAGATCACCTCAGGGACTATGAGTTCACTTAAACAGGTTGTCGTTTTGATGAAAGGCAAGTGCTTGTGTGAAGAGGTGCAGGATTAAGATGATTAGCAAAACTAGTACAGTGCCTTACAAAGGTCTTCATTCTGCTAGAATTTTACCACAAGACAACTACAAACTTTAAGGAACATATGACATGTCAACACAAAGTGGAACACAACTGTGAAATGGAAGGAAATAATACAATCATTTATTTTTTAATTTGAAAAAGTGTTGTGAGCATTTTTATTTATCTTAATCACAATACTTTATACCTTTCACTGCAGTTGCAGCTGCAGATATTCTTTACCAGCTTTGCAGATATATTTTTGCCCATGGTTCTTTGCAAAATAACTCTAGCTCAGATTAGATAAGAGCATCTGTGAACCTCTTGATTTCAAATCTAGAGGTTTCAAATCATCTGCTCAAAGCATCTTAGAGCAGATGATTTGACTTGGCTGACCTGACACCTTAATCTAAAGCATTTGATCTAATCACACAGTTCCTATGGAGATGCCAGAGAAAGTCTTGGAGTGAACAAAGTTTTCTCTGACTGTATAAGAGCATGGAGAACTGCAATGCTGCTTTTCCTCCCCCACCTGTTGCTGTGTACTGCCCGTCAGCCAAACTTAGCAATAGCTCCTGTAGCGCAATTTGCTGTTAAGACTTTTTGCACATTTTAACCACTGCTGCTAGCAGTTGTGAATGATTAAAGAAGCAATAAGACGATTGTTTCAAGATAAACACAAAACTAAAATATTTGACAAATGCTGCCAATGTTTTAGCAGATATCAAAAATCCTCATACAAAGGCGACATTGAAGAGAAAGAGTCTTTTTATCCCCATTTTTGATTCTTGCTTGCCTGAAAAGTTTTTATTGCCTTTTTTATTGTTGCTTCATTGCTGCATCTCTGTACCATGACAAAATGAATGGAAAGAAAAACATCCTTCAGGCAATGTTGCCATTATGGAACCTTGAAAAACTCAGCGTGCAAGAGAAGAGCATAATTTGATTTGCAGCTGAAGTGAACAACAGACACAAACACAAGTCTGTTTCTTCTTTTTTATCACTTTTAATCTTTGAAATTTAGTTGTTTTTTTTTTTTAATGAACACAAATATCAGGTTTTTGGAAGGTTATTTGCTTCAAACAAAAATAAAAAAGATATACTTTCATTTTACAAACTTGACATGAAAAACACTGGATATGTTTTTCTCCTGGAGTAATTATTCTGTTCAAATAGCATATATTTCTCTCCAGGCAGAGAGTGCCCGGGCTGAATGGATGCTGCCACTGCATGATGGTCCTCAGACGTTTGTTGCCAAGGAAACGTTGGGAGGGCATGTGGAGAGGGAGGTATAAAAACACTGGCAGCTCCACTCTGACTCTTACTCTGTGGTGAATGCACGCTGTCATCACAGAGAAGTATTGGACAAGTCGCCACACTTTCCTCTTCTTCGTTTGTCGACTCATCTCCACAAGTGCGTGAAAGATGATGAGGCCAAAAGATCTACGCCAGGGCTCTGGCACCAAAACCTTCCTGGATGCAATGCATAGCGGTAAAATCCACCTCGCACGTTTCATCCTGGACGCCTTGGATGGACGCATAATTAACTCTAAGACTGAGAACAGTCGCACGCCACTCATGTACGCTGTGTGTCTGCAAGACCCTGGGACCAGAACCAAGTTCACACGGCTGCTGCTGGAGAAAGGGGCAAATGTCAACTGTCAGGATGAGGACGGCCGCACAGCTCTGAGCCACGCCTGCGAGATGGGCCACTTGGACGTTGTCAAACTTCTGGTGCAGTTCAATGCCGACCCAGACGTCTCTGATGCCTGGGGAAACAGTGCCCTCATGTTCGCTGCCTTTTCTGGGCACAGCCAGGTCCTGGACTTCCTGGTGAGAGCTTTCAAAAGACTGGGATTGAGGCTAGACCGGACCAATAGTGCTGGTCACTCAGCTAAAGAGATTGCCAACTTTTTTGGGCACAACCAGTGCGTCCAGATTTTAAATTTTCCTGGCAGAAAGAGTGCTTGCAAAGCCGATCCACTTGTTGATGTGGTGACGACTGTTGAAGTAGAACGTCGGCTGCCCAATAGGCTCCCCAGGCATGTTCTTGAGAAGTTTTCCAAGCAATCAGCGGATGAAGAGCAACTGCCAGATGTGTTTCAGAGACAGACAAAAATAGGAGAAAGCGGCGGACCATGGAACCGTTTCAGGTGTCCCAGGAGTCAGTCTCAAGAGGACAATCATCAAAACAGCTGGGCTCTGCCTCCTCAGATAGAGAAAAGCCAGGCTGAGGAGGATCACAGCATTCTCTTCACAGCCAAACAGCTGCAAAACTGCCAACTTAAAGAGCTGAAGGGGTCAAAAATGAACTCTGTTGGTGAGCCGAGCCAGAAAGACGTCAGCCAAGACATTCGGTTTCCAAAGCAAAAACAGGAGAGTTTTCCGCTCTGGGGAAAGGCAAAGTCATTTAACCTGGACCTTCTGAACAGCAGAAAGCAGTCCTATCAGGGTGATATGCATGACATGAGGCTGTCAGCCAGCAAATTAAAGAGAGCCTCACTACAGGATGACCGATGCTTAATAGACAAGATCGAATGTCAAGGGAAACCTGGGGCCCTGACAAATGATGGCAGCCAAATCCCTTCATTTCCAAAACCTCTTTTAAAAAGCAAGACTCAGTCTGGGAAAGCACTCCAGGAGAAAGTCAAGTCACAAACCGAGGAAGCTAGCGACATGGCCCCGTTCAGCCGAAGAGGGCAACAGAAGAGGGGAAGCCTCGGCTCAGTTTCCAGACACAACAAACTCCTTTTCCCAAGAGAGGAAATGGAGACGGAGAGGATCCCAGGTCGCGCCCCAGGGTTCGTGGGCCTGGGGACCAGACTGCTGCGTCGCTTCACCGCTCCAGAGTTTATGAGGATGGTGATCGACTGTTCATCTGGCTCCTCGAACGGAAGAGGTCGGATGTCCCGCTCCGAAACCTACCCTCTGTCGCACACACACCAGCAGGTCAATAGCCAGCCAAGCGTTGACAGCATCAGTGCTGTGAAGTGTGAGTTTGAAAGCTACTCGCCTCAGTCTACCCTCGATTAGATAAAGGACAATTTCCAACAAACAGAAAAGCCTGGTTGTGCTGTTTTTTTTTTTATTGCACTTTAAATCTGATAGTCTCAATTCTTTGATAGCTTATGTTTCTTCTTAAGAAAAATATGTACTTTTTTGTTGCCAGTTGTTTTTGCAAAGTTTCTATTGGAGTATAAAGAAGTTTAATGCTGATTACTTATTTCCAACACATTTTATGCTACAATATATTAAAAGGTAATTATTTATGTATAGATTTTATGCTGTGATTTTTTTTTCTTTTTGGATTCATATCACATGGACCTAAATGCATAAAAAAATAGCTTTTTGTGTTTTCAAAAAAAATGATTTTGCTTCAGATTTTGTGACTGTGAAAACATGCTGAATGCCTAATAAAACTGTAAACTCTTGTACTTTTGTCCCATTCATTGTATTTTTCTTCTCGTATACAAAAGAGTAAATCGAGTTGCATTTATGGTTCAGTACGCATCATTTATTGATTTATACAAAATTAAAATGCATTGCTCTCTTTGCCACACAGGAGTAAAAATACATGAAACTAGTGTATCCGTGTGGGATTACAAAGACTATGTGCAAAGTGTTTTCTGGGCAGGAGGGTGTCCTGCAGCACTACATGCCAGGCCTGTGTGCTTTGTCTAGGCAAACAAATGCAAAAACAGTCCCTCATATTCACACACACGTGCGCACGTGCACCCCAACACACACACATACACGCACACCCCCCCACACACGTCGTATTCAGGATCACTGCACACATCTTGTGGTCTTTCTTTTTTTGTCACATCTGTCACAGTACAAAGAGGGTTGTATCAACAATGACGTTGCGTAACACACACCTGCTCCTTCACACATACATACAGTATACTCACATTTTATGAAATAAAAGTAAGATTCAAACTTATCAGTGGTAAGGACCCTAATATTCAGGATTTCTATTTACATTGTTAATGTGTCTGAGTATGTTTTGAGTCCGTATTTATTAATTATGTAACCACATTTGCAATTTCACATCATACAAACAACAAACAACACCTTTTATGTTTTGTTTTTTTATAGAAAGAAATAAATATGTAAAAGTGGAGTAAAAGAGGAGAGTGGCGCTGGCTTTTTTCCCCCAGTAGTCCAATAGTAGCAGCTGGGCTTTTATTTACCCATTTATTATGCTAATATAGGAGAATTGTCTTTCTCATCCCCAGTACGTATTCAAGCATTCACATCAGGCCAGGTGTGCCTCCATTTGGCCATGCAAAGAGTGTATCGTTGTCCAATTTCCTCAACAGAATGGATGTGTAGAGGTACCTTTATACTGTCACAATGAGCTACTGTGGTTTGAGCCTAATGAGTTTGCACAGCTTGCATTAATGCCCACTAAAAACACCACAAAGGGTTTTTAGAGTACCACTTACTTGGAACCTGTGTGAAAGACAGATTTCTACTGTCAGTGCATCAGGCTGCATATCGTGTTGATCCACACTGAAAGTTGCAAGAAGCCAATTGAGTTGAGAGGTGAGGACTTGCATGCTGCCTTAAGCTCACTCCTACAGTGCTTCTCACATGCCCGAGACCATGCCGCGTTTGACAAACTATGTAGCCACCATGACGGCAGCAGCAGAATGCTCCCTGGGTCTGCTTCTGCGAGAACGTCGGCCCCGTAAGGAGAGCTGGGTCCTGGCGCTAGTCCTCTTCTGGAGGCGTACAGTACAGGGCAGGCTGAAGTTGGCCCATTTGGGGACTTTGAGCTGAAATGGGTCAGCAGCGAGACATGCGTTTCCGATACTGTTCCACCAGTGGGACCAGGCACTGAGGTGAACCGCTCTGCAGCAGGAAGGGGTGCTCCAGCAAGTCGGTAGCGCTAGCCCGCTCCAGACGGTCACGGGTCAGCATGCGATCCAAGAAGTCTTTGAGAACTGGAGAGATCTGGATTGGATAGAAAGATAAAGAATAATAAAGAAAATGACTCTACCAGAATGCGATGGCATGCTGTTGTTGGAGATAGACATGTAAAATATGCAGCACATTAGCCTTGAGAGACTGGAGTTTTATCTCCAGATGCATGTTAAGGATTATTGTCCTGCTAAATAGGAAACCTTGATCCAGGTCTCAGGTCTTTTGCAAGATCTAGCAGGTTTTCTTCCAACAATGCTTTAAATTTTGTCCATTTTATTATTCGATCGACTCTGAAATATTTGTTCCCTGTCCTTTCTGAGGAAAAGCATCCTGCAGCACAATGCTGCCACCACCATGGCTCATTAAAGAATATGTGCAGATTATTGTCCACCCAATGCTCTGAATTTAGGCCAATGACCAGAGAATATCGCTTCCCCATACTCCCATTGAGGTATGGGGAGTATGGAAATGAATAAAAATTCATTTTTATTCATTTTCACAATGAATAAAATTTGTATATATATATAATTATCAAATCGAAAGATTAGTGAAGGTTTATTGTCAATTACAAATATTTTTAATCATCTCTCATGTCTACCAAATTGGAGACTGAATGAAAAATATGCTAAAATTTAGGAAGCCTGGAAAAAATCTGATCAAAATTCATTTAAAAGAAAAGAAGTAAAGCATGAAGAAAAATTTAAATGTATCAACGGTACCTGTGTACATAAAGTATTAATCTTTAAGTAAACAGCAACCTCCATGTAAGTGTTTGTCTCTTCTAATACCTGGCTGACATTTCGAACGGTTGGAGCCGGCTCGTCCCTAAGCCTCTTCATTGCTGCTACGGGTGTTTCACTGAAGTATGGGGGCTCTCCGTCGACCATCTCCACTACCATGATACCCATCGACCACACATCAACCTGGTGGACACAAAAGCGTATAGTGTCAAAGCTCTGACAGCACAGGTTCATCATCAGTGGTTTTCTCCTCACCTCTGTGCCATATGGTGATTTGGATATGACCTCAGGAGCCATCCAATAAGGCGTCCCTACAAGAGACTTCCTCTTAGGGATGTCCTTACTGATCTGGGCACAGAAACCGAAGTCTGACAGCTTCACCTGGGAAGAACCCAACAAAATTACATATTTACAAAACTGAGAAATCAAAAGGAAGGGGACAGGCGGTAGGTGGGGATGAGTATGTGTCATACCCGTCCATCTAATGTGAGTAGGATCGAGTCACTCTTGATGTCTCTGTGAATGACGCCCTGTGAATGGAGATAAGCCAGGGCTTGCAGAACAGCTTCACACACTGTGGCAATCTGCTCCTCACTCAGTCTGCAGGACGACAAGTTTTACACACATCGAGTCTGACTTTACATGGGCATTTCACACGTTCCCTTTACCGGCTACAACAGCCCGAGAGAGCTGAAAATTTATGAATCACTGTGCATTAAAAGCAACGATAAAAGGTGCAAGGTTCAGAAAAACAACTCCCACACAAGCAGAATGACTAATGAACATGCTTCTTCCTCATCGGATATAGTCTGGCTTGGATATTTCACAAGGGCAACATAAACATTTCCAGAATCTGCAATAGTAATTGTGCACCTGGAAGTTTTGCACATTTGATCCAAAAATGTATTTATTTTGCTGGAATTTTGGTTGATGGACCAACACATGTATCGCATAAAGTCAAACAGGAATAAAATATGTTTTTTTTTATATATATATTTTTTATGGAAACAAAAGGCCCTAACGTATTTATAATTTTATTTTAGTCCTCTTTACTATGATAGCCCTGAATAAATGGGGCACAGCCAATTCTAATGCAGCTGTTCTGTGATGGCCTCAAAAGTTAGTTAGAGAGCACTAGGGAACAAACAGGATCATGAAGACTATGATACACATCAGGCATGTCATGGATATAGTTGTGGGGAAAATTAAAGCAGGGTTAGATTATGAAACAATTTGCCAAGCTTTACAATTTCCTGAGTTTTGCACAATTGACTGAAAAATTAGAAGAGTTTCCTGAGCATGGCCATTCTCCTGAACTGACATTCACAGAAAAGTGAAAAGGGAGCTGGAAAAGTAATCAGCCATAAAGGACCAGCTAAAGGAGGTGAAACACTAATAGTGGACATCACCCTTAATACACCAGAGAAATATGGTGGTGGCAGCATCATCCTGAGAGGCTCTTGTCTTCCGAACAGACAGGGAGGATGGTGAGAGTCGATGGGAAGCTAATTCAACTTCAAGTAGGACAAGATTTCAAGTATACAGAAGAGCATACGTCAAAAGCCTAAGTCAAGGCCTAAAATCAAATCAGAATCCTTGGCAAGACAAAAAACTGATACTGAAATATACCCTCCATCAAATTTAACTGAACCTCAGGTATTATACAGGGACACACTCTAAAAGTATGTTCCTTTTAGAGGGACATACTTTTGTCCCTCTGAAAGGGACTAAAATGGATCAAATCCATATCCATTTGATGTGGATTTGATTAGTTACAAATCCGCATCACACTTTTCTGATTCTTTTTTGTAAAAAAGAAAAGTTAAAAACTGTCATTTTGCTTTCACAACAGAATCATGCACCACAATCTCCCAATAAAATATAACATACATCAATGTTTTTGGTTGTGATTGGAGTGAAATTGTTAAGAGTGTGAATACTTTTGCAAAGCTCTGTAGGAGACAGGAAACCACAAAGCCTCTTTATGTAGCAAGATATGAGGAAGTCAGGAACCCAGAAGATTCCAGCTTCTTATCTAACAACAACAAAGTATTGTACTTCATTCTACTAATGTGTAGCAATTGAAAAAAAACAAAAAACCTACACTCTTCTTTTTAATTGCACTACCAATACACCTACTCAATCTGGCATCAGATTTTATGTAATGTGACCTGAGACAAAAACAAAAAAACCCAAAACGCATGTCCTTATTAAACTGAACTAATCCAGGGTTCATCACCTAAAATGAGAAAAAGAAAGACTATTGCTCAAAACACATTAATTTTCACAATTTAATTTCCCGGTGTGTGGGTGTTATAATATAAAAGGAGTAACAGATGTCTCAAATGTCTACCTAGAACAGACTGAAGATAGTATTTAAAATTAAAAATACTTTACTATCTTTTGTTTTCTCCAGAGGGAGCGGAGAGCAGACTAAATGCTGTTTGGATGAACACCGATCACTCTCCAGTTGATACTACACCACCCCCTTGTGGCTGTTCATGTCACTGACTATGAGTTGTAAAGCGGAACCTAAAGTTTTGCTGATATTTTTTTATACCTGGTTTCAGACACGATGTTGGTCAGGGCTCCTCCTTGCAGGTACTCCATGATGACCCACAGCTCCTCCTCCACGAGGGCAGACTTGAACATCTCCACCACATTCTTGTGCTGATAGTCCCTCATGATCACCACCTGCAGCAAAAATATGTGTACAATTGTCATAAAGCTACACACCATTATGTTCCCTGTTATTTTTGTGGCATAAAGACCTTAGTGTCCAGCAATTCTGAGTTAGTCCAGTAAATGCTTTGGGGTACTTGAATGAAATAGGTCAATGGAAGTGGTCAACATCAAAAATGCTGCAGGCTCTTTGCCCGGTCTGACATCCCAATCTCTCAAATGACAAATGTTTTTATTATTATTATTGTTGTTGTTTCTTGTCCACCACTTGCTGACTTTCCCTATCTGAGTAAATCTACAGACTTAATTAAACACGAGTGAAGTAACAGGCAGAAGTTCAGAGAAAAACTTTGGGCAGTGGTAAGTCAAAAGAACCATTGATCAAAATAATTTTTAAACATTACAAAAATGATGGTGCTTTAGAGAAATTTATAAGGAAAGCCCCATTGTGATTTCCTGTGAGTATAAAATACAATGCCATGCGTCTTAGTACTTTGAACTTTGTCACAGTTTGTCATGTTGCAATACAAACCTCAGAATATTTTATCATAATTTTATGTGATAGACCAACACAAAACAGGTCTTAAATATGAAGCTGAACAACAATGATTCATGCATTTTATGTTGTCTAGCTCCTGTTTTTCTAGAACTACCTTTCACTGCCATGTACAGTCTTTTTGAGTATGTTTCTACTAAATTTGAACCCTTAGAGTCTAACTATAGCTCAGTCAGATTGGATGAAGATGATCAGTGAACATGAATATATGCTTTGAGTTAAACCATTCAATTGTAGCTCTGGCTACATGGGTTTTCCTTATCATAGCTCAAGACCTTTGAAACTCTTAATAGATTTTCTTCTGAAATTGACCTGTCTTTAGCCCTGTCATTAGTTTATTAACTTTGATAAGCTTCCCAGTTCCTGCTGAAGAAAAAACATTGTAACAACTTGCTGCTGCATGGTGCAGTCTTAGTTTCCTCTACATATTACACTCTGCCTGTCTGTCGGCATAAAAGTTCAATCAAGGTCTCTGTTGACCCTCCAGTGTTACTATGGCCCTGCTGGCTGTTTTTGTGGTTAATGTTTTCCTTGCTTAGTCTCTCAGTTTAGGTAAACAAGCCTTGTCTCATAGGCTTGCACTTATGCCATACTTCCATTTTCAGATTAAAGACAGTGCTCTGTTTGACGTTTGATGCTTGGCATATTATCTATAACCCCTCCTATAACTTCTCCACAACTTTATCCCTGACACTTATGGTGTGCTTTGTGATACATACAAATGGGCTCTATATACTAACTCTTAAGGTAATTGCTTACATTGGACTTTACATATGGGTTTTCAGACTAGGTCTATTTTACCAATAGACTTTTATTGGTAAAATATTTTGAAATTCCATCCTTCCCTTTTCTCTTTAAAATTATGCACCACTTTGGGTCTGTCACACAAGAAAAACTCGTTAGAATTGTTGAAATTTGGTTTGTAACATGACAAAATGTGAAAAGGTTTAAGGTATCAATACCTGCACATGTAGATCCCCTTGTGAGATCTATCTTGATCTCTGTACCTCATTAAAGAGCAGCTCCCTCCTCTGCTGCCGCCGCAGGTCCATCATCTTCACAGCAACTTGTCTTCCAGTGTGCTTTTCTGTAGCAATACACACCACCCCTGTGGAGCCCTCCCCGATCTTCACAAAGTTCTCCAGATAAGTCCGTGGGTCGCCCTTATCCACCACCATCTGCAGGGCTGCTTTGAACTGTTCATGCGTCACCTTGGGAGGGTCAGGGGGCGGTCGAGGTGCAGGATGCTGAGGTGGTCTGAAAGCAGGGGAGCAGGTTCCTGGAGGACTGGTGGCTAATGAGCCTGTGGGTGAAGGTCGAGGTTGAGATGGGCTGTCCTGCCGGGGGTAAGGGGGATTCGGGCATCCAGAGTGCCTGAGGAAGGGGTCTGGTACACCAGGCCGCAGCCCCATATTAGGAGACAAGCCTAGTGTGTAGCTTGCCGAGGAGCGCACCATACGCTGAGGTCTAATGCCTCCTACAAGAGGACTGCTGGTGCCGGTCGGCAGGAAACCGGAGTGGTATCTCACCGATGACTCTGCCTGCATGACAAGAGAAGAGAGGCAGCTGAAAGGCTGTTGGCTGCCTGCCGGGGGAGTCACTGTCCACTTTAAACCTGGATGTAAATCAGGTCCACCATTTTCACTCTGCCTCCACTTCACTGATATTAATCATGTTAAGATGCTACGATATGGCTTTAAGAGTCTCAAGGAGAACACGGCAGCATTTACAACCTCACAAGCACTTAAGCCCACATTTAATTTCTTAACACTGGACTCAATAAAATACCCAAAGTCACAATCATATTTAGTAAAAGGAGCTAAGTCACAGGTGTTTTTGACATGGATCTCAACCTCTTCATCTTCTGTATGGAAATGCCAATACATGAAAAAAGTGGTAGAGTTTCAAAATTTGTGATGTTTTCTGAGTACTTATCTTTTAGTTGAGAAATTATGCATACTTGACTTTATGAGTCATTTAGAATAAAAAGAAAAATGTAGGATATTTGAATTTTTTCTTTTGCTGTTTTTTTTTTTTTTTTTAAACAACCAATAAAAATATCTATAAAAAATATGTTTGTGGTTATTATTTGATATACAGGCTGAATAAGCTAGCTGGTTAAAGTTCTACAAATTAACCATTAAAATGGCTCTTATTTCATTCAAGAGAAACATCTTAATACATTCAGGCCACATACATAATATTCTGATATAAACTCAGCATCAAAAATATGCATAAATTATGTGATCCATGAATAATTTATAGTCTTTGCAAAGAGGTGCTTACTTTTAGGTCATAGGAGGAGAATGGCCTCCCTGGGCTGTTCTGTGCATGCATGTACATGGGTAGATTGGGTCGGAGCTCCGGTCCGATGTTCCCTTGATCTCCGTGGAGCTGCTGGACAGCCACAGCAGGGCTGTAGAAACATGCTACAGGTCTCAGATTTGGTGGCATTCCTCTGGGAAACTGGAAATCTCTTTTCCATATCAGCCTTTCCTGCGGACTTCCCAGCTCTCCACTCAGATACGGTCCATGACTTGGAAGTGGGATGTTCTGAGGTGGAGGAGGCTGCGAGGGCCCCTCCACTGAGCTGACACCGACCTCATAGGTCGACTTGGCTTTTGGCAAGATTCCATTGGGCTGCAGAGTGATGCTCTTCTTCATCCCCAGGTAGGGGGTGTTGGTTTCACTGTGAATGTTCCTGCCCTTGTCTCTCCAGTGATCCTGACCCTCATCCATGTCGTCCTCGTCATCCTGGGTCAAGCCCTCATACTGGTAACCATCCCCTTCGTTTACCTCTCCCAGCCTTCCCAGGGACTGGGCCCTCTTCCTGGCCGAGGGGCTGCTTTTCCGCAAAGAGTTGGAGCTGGTCACGGACAGTCGGCTCATGTCGTTGATCATGGCAGAGATGTATTCTCCGTGACCGACCATACTCCCGCGCACAATGGTCTGGAAGAGAAAAGGTAGTTATCTTCATCACAATCTGCGTGACATGATTACATTACCAAGAGATTTCAGAGCAAAAGGGATGATAAAAGTGGCATAATAATTGCTCTGAGGCAAGTTAAATTTAGACGTGGGAATGTTTAAAGGACATCTCTGTCATTTTTCAAAGACAGTGACTTTAGTTCCTTTCCCTGGTGGTTTATTCTGACAGTTTGCTGACAAATATAACAAGCAGAGAAACAGATTTTACAGCAGCTCCTCCTGTATATAGAAAACACATTCATACCTATTTTGCGTTTTCGCATATTGTCCTATTGATAAATATAAACAAAAATGGATTTTGGGAAGAGACCAGTATAAAGCAGTGCATAATTATGAAGTGTAAGAAAAATTATTCACAATTTTCAATATTTTGTATAAGTAAAAATCAGGTTGCACACTTAAAATCAGCACCGTGAGCCACGCACTTTTCATTTTCAAATCATGGATTTACCAGAGAGGTGTTCACATCTTTTGATATTGTTTTAACCTTCCCTACCTTTAAACTTCTCCACAAGAGCTGGATTTATCCTGTGATTTAAATACATTAAGAAATATTTACTGATTAGGAGATTTCTAAAAGAAACCGATAGCACTGAATTTTATTCAGGGGTATCAGTGTTGTAAAGAAAATATGGGAAACATACATAATTTTCATCCTCACTCCACAGATATGCACAGCTATAATAGTGTCCCCCTAAAATACATGGAAGCTTTTGGCCATGTTACAAAATGTGAACCACTTTAAGGTGTAAGAGTACACTACGTTCAATACATTCAATAAAGTCAAACTAGAGTTATTGTGCATTGCACTGTGTTTCGATAAATGAGAGATTCCTGTTCTAATTCTTCTTAAAGAGGTATGAAGAGTTGGTAGACTTGCAAAGGGCCAAACTTGCCTCAACATAAAATCATCAGGCAAACCTCAGCTGGTTTGCCAGAAACGTGCATACAGTGTGCATGGTGGCTTGTTAGTCAGTCTCATAGTAGAGTCATGTTCAGTCTGCAGTCAGTCAACAACCTCTCCCGTTTCTCTGGCTAAAAGCTATTATATTAACACAGATTTTTCCACTCAAATCTAATAAAGACACGCCTTTTACAATTAGAAAATCACATATGTAGTGTTTTTGTAACAGATGTTATTTTCAAAAGATACCTTTAATCTGTGAACAAGCCTCCTGAGTGAAGTTGGCCCCCCCACCTTCTTCAAATCAGACAAAATTGGTGTCAAACGTTTGTGCTGGTTTGTGTAGCAAAAATTTTCGTTTGTGCTGCTATCATTTTAAAGATATAAGGAAATGTTTTTAGAGGTCATCAAAGGTCAACCAGCCCCCCCCTCCACCTTCTTCAAATCAAACGAAATGGGTGTCAATTAACTCGACTACGTTTGTGCTGGTTTGTGCAACAAAAATTTTCGTTTGTGCTGCTTTGGCTTTGAAGATATAAATGAAAGGTTAAAAGTCAAAAGGTCAACCAGTCCCCCCACTTTTATAAAATCAAGCAAAATAGGTGTCAATCAACTCGGCTACGTTTGTGCTGGTTTGTGCAGCAAAGATTTTCATTTGTGCCGCTGTCATTTTAAATGGGGGGGCTGGTTGACCTTTTGACCTTTAACCTTTCATTAATATCTTCAAAGCCAAAGCAGCACAAACAAAAAATTT
>CAEGAG010186879.1:0-47496 GCA_903067065.1 Brachyrhaphis terrabensis
TCTATCTATCTATCTATCTATCTATCTATCTATCTATCTATCTATCTATCTATCTATCTATCTATCTATCTATCTATTCATTCATTCATTCATTCATTCATTCATCTATATATATGATTGTAGTTGCCTGAGAGTGCTGGTAACATGATTCTGCAGGTGGATAACATGACATGTTTATCACCGATCCATCAGCAACAGAGTAATGTGCATGTTTTACATATTTGTGATATTCATTTATTTAGCAGTGGTTTGCATCATGACACTAATATCTGAGATTGGTGTCAGTGCCTATTTATTCCTGATATTGATCCCCTCTTGGTCCTCTCCCTTGTACACACTTGCTCCCGCATAGCAAATTTCCCTCAGGACTTTGTTGCTCCTTCCTGACCTTCATATGGATCCCAAGGCTCTCCTTCATTCTCTCTCTCTTTTTTTCCTTCTCATGCTTTCTGTGTGTGCTGGCTTTGAGCTAAGGGAGCAGTGGACTAATAGAAACTCTATTGACTGGGCCACTCACTTATTACTGCTATTATAGCTGCTGAGGCCTCTGGACGCCAGTCGATAAAACGGCTTGTCTCTGTTCACTGCTGAGAGACCTCTGTCAGCACAGGAGGAAAATTATATGTTTGATCGACCACCTTATGATGCAGTTTACTGTAGGGTTGGGTGTGAGCATGCAAGAGAGGGACTTGTCTTGTGTGTAGAAAAATAAGGAAAGAAAATAAAATGAAGCCAGGATTGAGAATGTAGCAGGAAATCAACTGTGTCTATCGATGTGCTCCAGATGATATGAAACATACATCCTTCAAATTGTCCAGTGGATCATCAATAATTTTTTTGCAAATGTAATTTGTGTTTGTTTTTTTTTGTCTGCAGTTGTTTGTCATCTTGAGAATCTCCTACACCTGCTCCTTTATATTTTTTTCCCTTTGTTTTTCTTATTCTTAAATCATGAGCGCTAACCATAACTGAGGCAACTTTGCCACATTACTGTGCAGTTCCAAACCTTGTCTGTTGCAATTGTTTATTTTCACACCAGATTTTACCTCAAATGCGTTAGTTTTCAGAATGTTGTACAATTAAGAAAGTTTCAAGATTCAGTCCAAAAATACCTATCGGCCTTTAGTTTAGAAAGCATTAGAGCAAATTGGAATACCTTTACTCTACCCAAATTTTAAATAACGTACAATGATCACTGAAAGAATGGCACCAAGTTAATGCTGCAACGGATGCATTTCGATACAGACACCTTTTTATGAAGTTCTCTAAATAAAACTACCAAGAAAAGACCAAGAATTGTTTTTGTCTTCCCTCATATGTGGTCAAAGTTTTTCTTCATGTTGGACAGTTTGGCCGGTGGCGTTTGTCCTATAACGCTGACATGTTGCTCGTTAGAGGAGCCCGGTGGCAACACCGCAGGCAGCTGAGGAGAGTTATGTGATTGACAGTGCTGACATTCAAGCAGAAGGAGACAATATGTGAAACAGCAAGGTCATTTGAAGAGTATATATACAGATGTGGAAAACTGCTGGCATGATGTGATACACCTCAGTCACGTCTACACAAACACCCACAGTAAGCATTTATGTCATACGATGAAGACGACGGTGAAACAATGATGCATAAGAATGGAGGGACAGATGATTGTTGGTCGGTTGTTCTTCAAAAAGGTAACTATGATCACAAATGAGGTCACAGCCACAGAAACAACACATTAAAAACTTTACATCAGCTCTCGTGATTTCTGTCCCTAATAGAACAATTAAGAGAATGTTTGAGATCTTGTTGCAATGATGCATCACAAATGTTAGATAACCATGGAGAAACCTGCTGCTAATTCTGTCCCACATCTATGCTTGTGACAGAAGGAGAGGGAGTCTAGCTAATATGAAACTGGTGATGAGGTTCAGGGGGAAAAAAAAAAGTTTCCAAATGCACAAACACACACACACACACACATACAGAGAACGGAAGACGATGGGAAGTGTCTGATTAAATTAAGGTAAAATTAAGCGAAAAGTTTGTGGAAGTTGTGCTGACACCCCTCTGGTGACAATCCGATTAACTTCATTAACATACCTGGCTGGAGTGCCAGTGTTGAGAGAGAAAAGAAATAGGCAGTGCACTGCGGGTATACGTGGGGGGTGGTGCTGATGGGAAGGTGGTAAAATTGGGAGCCAGATGGAGAGGTGAGCGAGAAACGAGGGAAGGAAAGAGTGCTGAGTGATATCTGCAGTGTGCAGGGTGCGAAGTGTGTCATCTGTCATCTAATAGAAAACTGTGTGTGGCCGAGACTGAAATGCAAAAATACATTTTTCCTGCCCATCTCACTCTTACATTCTGCTACTATTTTTATCCACAGGGTAACTGGTCCAATCACCAACAGTCACACCTCTGTCTCGACCATCCACCTTCCTCCATGCCACTCTGTGCAGCTTCATCACCTGTCACACGTGTAACAGTGATGCAATTTCAAATGCCACTGTGTGATCTGAATCTAAAGTGAGCAGAGAGTGAAAAGCCGCTTGGAGGCTGTGTTTGTGCAAGAGGGGTTTAATCTAAATATTCTGATTGAACTGCATTTGAAAAGTCGAAGCAAAAGCATCTCGTTTCGCTTTCAGATGAATGCTTCTGTTTACCGCTTGTTGGCAAACAGTTATCCTTAAATGAATAGGCTGATTTGCAAAATATGTTTGCAATTACGGTTTAAGTGCGAGAAGAAGGATGCAATCACATAAATGCTGCTGTTGATGAGCTGTTGCTTAATTGTTATGGTATAAATGATTAAAATTGGCAACAGCACTGTCTTGTGGGAGATTTTAAGCACAGTCACGCATGAAATTTCATTTAACTCTATTGTTTCTGCATGGAGGCAGTCCCTTTTTTTCAGGCAAGCCCAGAGCACCATTCAATAGAGATTTTATTTATGGTTATTTTCCCCCTGTCACACTCAAGTGTTTTGGATCATCTAAAAAAAGTTTATATATCTGAAAAAATAGCCAGCATGGACTTATCAAAAGATTTTTTCAGTTTCTAAGGGATAATATGTAACCAAACAAACTTGTGTTTATGTGAAAAAGTAATTGCCCCTCCTACTTATATCATTTTCCATGATTAACTAAATTTAAATAGTGCAGATTCCTTTAAAAAAATACTGAAATAGCCCCCCCCTCTTTCTTGCTCTCATGCCATCCTGAAACCTGAAACCTGAGCCATGTTTCCCAAATGAAAACCTCTTCTGAATCTGAAGCTGCTGTGAGAGTCAGAGGAACTTGACTCTGTTTTTACTAAGCTAGATGATGACAAAGCCTGTAAGCTCACACAGGCCTAATCATCAAACTGCTCTAAATGTACAGTCACATTTTGCACAATAAGACAGCTCTTAATCAGTGCTCTTTGAAAGTTTTTAAAAATACTTTGCAGACTTTGTACTCTTGTTCTTCTCCTTTGTTCCACACTCAGAGCTGAACTGCTTCAACTTTCTTGTTTTGGTTTGTCGAGAAGAAGCAACGCCTGTGACTCACATGAGCGAACTGTCGACTGCTTTCACACAGACGTCAAAACAAGCTCAGATTTTAGGACAAATGGCAGCATCTGCCCTCAGGATGTGAGAGGCATTAGGAGACCATAGAAGCCCTTGCAGTGTTTTTCATCCCCCACACACTGGGATGACAGCCACACTCTGGTTTGTGACCTGAAGGATTATGTGTCTCTCTTTGTGAAGAGTTCAACTTAGTTTCCTCCCCTGCCTTTTACATTTAGGCTACCAGCATAATTTTTTTTACTTGCTGTTCAGCAAGTAAAAACATAGTGAGCATGAGTAGAGTTAAATCATTTATTCATTTACAGCAAACCCAAGCTGTTACAAAAGACATTAGTGAGTTAGTGTGCAACTATACAGACGATTCCTTTCATGTCAAGTTTGGTGTTTGCACTGTCAACTGTGGCACCTTATATAGACAGGTGTGTGTCCTTCCAAATCAAGTTTAATCTACTGAATTCACCATAGGTGGACTCCAGTTAAGTTGTAGAAACATTTCCAAGGAGAACTGTGGAAAGAGTTAAATTTTCATCAACAAAGTATTAAGCAAATGCTGTAAACATTTGTGTTAAAAGGATTTATTGGCTTCTTATTTTTAATACATTTAAAAGAAACAAAAAAAAGAAAATCCACATTGTTATAATGAGGTGTTTTTGTGTAGAACTTTGAGGAAAAATATTTAATATAGGGTTAGAATAAGAACAAATTTTGGAAAAAGTGCTTGCGTTTGTACTGTCAGAGGTTACTATTGTAACTATTGTACTTTTTGTTACTATTGTAACAAAAAGTACATGGATGAAGGAAATATAACAGAATATATTACATTTTCTGAAATATAACTACAGTAGAAGACACATGGCAAAAGTGTGGTGGCTCTTTTCATATTTTTTTTGTTTCTCCTTCCCTGTTAAAATTATTTATGCCCCTTTTTACTAAGCACCTAATGTATTTTAATGGAGTTGTATGTGACAATGACTTTCTGATCATATAAGTGAACAAGCAGCTTCATAAAAATGAGAGAACACAGTAGAAAGGTCAAAGTTGAAGCTGTGGAGATATTTATAAAACAATATCCGAAGCTTTGAGGATCTTAAACTCACTGCTCAATTCAGAGTCTGCAAACAAAAAGAGCATGCCACAACCTCAAACCTACCAAAATATTAATTTTGCGGTGAACGAACATCTTCAGCTATTTGCTCTTTTCAAAGGAGGCTTTTTTTTTATTAAGCAGTGGCCATAAAAGAGGATAAAAGTGCAGAAAGAAATCGCAGTGTTAAACCAGAGCAAAAGCTAACGGCATTTAACTTTCCAAAAGCTTTGAATCAGTACTTTACTTTAGTCATTCCTTAATTATAATGGGCACATGTTCCGGAACAAAGGACAAAACAGTAGGAAATGTGTCACTGACTGTGCTGTGCAGCACTCAGCAGTTTTAAAGAGAAATACAATTATTTTTTTTCTTCCTTCGTATGTTCGCCATCCTTTTCCCTCCATCTCTTTCTAATAGTGTAATGCTGATACTTTAAAAAAAAAGCCTGTGCTCTGTTTTGTTTCTGCACATGCCTTTGATTTGATTTGTGTTAAGGACTTTAAGGTAATTTTCTGCTTTGCTGAAACTCTTAATTGAAGAGTTTCAAATCATATAACTTATTCCCTAAGGATAAGTTATATGATTTTTTGCAGCAAATGCTGCAAGAAATAAAAACAAAACAAAACAAAGCAAAATAACAAACCCCCAAATGGACCAGAGTTCTTTTTAAACTATGCAACACTTTAATTGTAGGTAAATGTAAAAGATATGAACTTAATTAGTAGCTGAAATGGAATCCATATTTTAAAGATCTTTTAAAATTGAGTTTTCTTTCCAATTTCACAGGCTTCCCTTGCCTTAGTTACAGTAAGATGTCAGTAATGACTCTAAATTAGCAACTTTTTTTCACTTGAAGGCACACGCAGAAAGGAGTATGCGTAATTTTGAATAATTTTAGTAATAGTAATTCTATTCCATTTGTTTTCAAATTATTACCCAAACTGCATGGAGTCACTGCTGCCCTTTGTTAGATAATGACTGTAACAGACGCATCTGTCTGAGGCATCAGAGGTAACGTCTTTATTTATTTGGAGTAATAGTTTGATTCATCTATTAGTATGAATTTTAGAGAAAGTATAAAGATCCATTTATTTTGAGCAATTGCTATAGTTTGAGATCGGCTGTGTCCATATTTTCCTCTCATGCACTGGCACGGAAGATGTTGTTCAGTTTCCAGTAAGTTAACATTTGATTAAAGGTTATAAATACTTAATAATTACTAGTTCGGAGGCCAGATGGTGAGGAGGCACCCAACCGACTGAGCTGACCAAGTTAGTATATATTGATCATGCTGTGGCTCTCTATTGTCAATTCTCACTCTATTCAGTTAATATCTGGTTCGGTTCTAGCCAAGTTTGATGTGTCTCCATTGCAATCTGTTTCTTACTATTAAATATTCGTAAAAACACCCAGATGGAGATTGAAATATAACGTCATTTTAGGCTTTAATCTTAGCTACTTGACACTTTTGGCTGTTTGAATTTAAGACACAAATATGTAGGTTTATTTGAGTCCATCAGAACCACAACTTCGCTATTCTCCCTTGTTGAGTGTTGCTGAGAATGATTTTATTGGAGCAATGACCCACGCTCCTGCTCATATTCACACCTACTGAATATGAGATTGTGAGGAACAGTCTGCAATGGAGACACACTCAGACACACTTACACTAACTCATCTAGAGCTGAACCAGACATTAATTAGCAAGAGTGAAACTTAACAAGGGAGAAGGAACTTTACCTTACCTGTAAGCATCAACTCAGTGCTCACTTCTTAAAAATGAGCACCTGTAAATACCGATTCAGTGTTTACAGACACCGATTCAGTGAGGAACACTTTTTCACAATGTTCCTACCATGGATAATAGGATGGATTGTTTACATCTGAAAGTCTATATGCAGAATGACAATTGCATTTAAGAGACTGCTGTACTTTTGTTTTTGACATTGGCTGTATATCTTATCGGCCGACATCGATTACTTCTCTGTCCAGACGACCAAGAGGATCTTGGTATTTTTATGGTCATGTTTTCCGTTTCAACAACTTAAATTAAAAACATTATAAAGTGTTTGCTCTGTGTGAATTAAACATGGTCTTGTTGTCAGTTTGCTTGTCTTGTTTGTCCATAGATTCGACTGACACATGGAGACAGACAATCAGGAGAGTCAGTCAAGTAAAAAATGGCACAAAGGCTTTGATTCTTCATTATTAAAGTTGGATTCGAGAGGAAGGCTGCTTGACAGGGACACAAAGCATCTGACTACTGTAGCTGCCAGTTAGCTCAGACACCGCAGTTTTTAGCTGCTTATCTGTACGTGTGTGTTTGTGTGTGTACGTGTGTGGTGGCTACAGATTTATATCCCTGTTTGGGATGATATCTGCAGGCTGAGAGCAGGATCTCAGGATGACAGCAGTCACAAGCAGGGAACCATGAGACGTAGCTATTAGATGACAGACATCCTTATCGCTTTGGCTGCTCTCCACATAATATTAGGCCATTTGTTGCCCAAATTTCTTTGTTAACCTGGTTTAATGCACACAAAATGGTTTAAAGGACCCAGTTCTAGGATATTCTTTTTGAATATATATATATATATATATATTTTTTTTTTTTACAGTTGTGTGAGCTTGTGTGAAGCATGCAGAGGAAAACAGACCGATTTGTTACAAAAGGCTCAGTGACAGAGAAATAGATTCTAGGAGGAGCAAGCTTGTAATGAATTTTTAAGAGCGATTACACTCAGTATAGCTATTTGCACATACATCTGTCACACAGTTACATTTACATACACATAAATATGTAACAAATACATCTCTTACATACACATGAAATGCACATGCACGCTTGTATTTTCCATGCTCCAACAAAAGCCCTGAAATCAGCGCTGGCACAGTCGACACTGATTTCAGTTTCTGTGGACAGCTGCAGAGAAGAAACAACAAAAAGCTTTTACTGGTCCTGTGTTTGGCACTTGCCAATGTGTCCTCGTTTTACAAAAAACAGCAGGAGACAGATTGCAGCAGAAGCCAAACAATGTGTCTGCTTGACTTTTGCATTGGTCTTTTTTTAGACTAACCCCGACTGCAATTAGCATTCAGCATCGGCTCAGTTTTGTTCTTACGAACAGGTGGAATGAAAAAATCTACAGATGCTTTGTTGAAAAGTTTATGCAGGCTTAACTATATACAGACGTCCCAATAATATCTAGATAAATGCCCCTTTGAAAATTGCATACATAGAAAACACACAGCTTTTGAAGCCGTCAACAACCTTCTACATAATTCAGAATGAATATTTCACCTGGCGGCGCTGATCAATATTGACTCCCGGCACAGATTTGGTTTACTTGAAATCTGGAATGAGCCAGTTTCTTCTGGAGAAAGGTTTTATGGTCAGACGAGGAAGACTGAACAGTTTGGACTCACAAGAACAATAGAGCAGTTAAGCTTCAAAACCAACAACTTTTGACCAACTCTAGCGTGATGATTGTAGGGTCATGTTGTGGATGTTTATTCAATCAGCCATCGAGGTGCATGGCGCAAAATGGGTGAAATATTGAGTGGTGAAAGTAATAAACTTCACCTTAAATAAGTTGCTAAATGTTTGAAATTAGAACATGCATTTCACTGGCACAATAATTAATAATCAATGGGACCAATTCCCAAATCAAAACTGGTTTGGCAATTGGTAAGGAAGGCTAACATTAAACTGATGGAATCATCTTCCACAAACCCTAATCTTATTCCCACTGGAAATTTGTGGCCCAAGCTTTAAGGTCCTGAACTTATGGACTGACATTCTCCAGCAGACTTTTTGGGCAGAAGGCAAAATTCATGACGTCATACTCTATAGTATAGATCATGAAGTAGTCCCTATCGCTCAAATTAACACCACCATCTTTGACTGTCAGTAGGTTTCTGAAAATCTGGACTGTTTTTAAGCTAGATTTAGCTGACAGGATACACCATTCAAAGGTTCCACTTTTGTCTCTCCCAAAAGTCTTGAGGTTTATCAAGATTTTCGGGAGGCCAATGTGAGACAGATCTTTTTGTTCTTTTTGATCTGCAGTGGCACTCATTTTGGAACTCTCTTACACAGGCGATTTTGCACCGTCTCTTTTTTATTGCTAAATATTAAACACTGACCTTAACTCAGGTGGTGAAGCCTGCAGAGCTTTAGATGTTATTCTGGGCATCTTGTGACCTCCTGAATGAACCGTCATTGTGCTCTTGGAGTGTTTTTGGTTTACCAGGGTTTCATTTTCTCTTCAGTTGTGAATTATGACCCTCATTCTTTCCCAAAGTCTTATAAACGGATTTGAAATCTGTTCCGGACTGTTAGATGCCAGTGACTTCAGTATCAAAGCAGATGCATTCAGCTGGGATGCATGAATATGGTCATTTACGTCGGCCACCAGGCGTGATGCTTTATCTCATATCCCAGCAAAGGGCATGGGGGTCAACATTGTGATGACAACAATAATTTTTGACAGTGAAGCTCCGACAAGCTCTAACAATGAACAGCTTGCTGCATGAAGCAGAGCAGGGAAGAAAAAAAAAATCTGTGCTTCTGTGGTATGTGGGGGGTTACATCATCTCCGTTGATAGTTAGACTGGAGCATGCAGATACAGTCTGTGACACATTGGGGAGGAAGGGAAGTTTAAATCTGTCGCTGGCTTGCAGGATTGTGTATTGAATCACATGCAGTACTGTTGTACAGAAATCCATTTGTAGCAAAACAAACAGAAAATCCTTGTCCTGTTCACTGTGCGCCCTTGCTTTTTGTTTACAGTGCATGGCTAGATAGTAAAAGGCTTTTTCTTCTTTTGCAGAATCTACCACTGAATTTTAATTCTTCAGGCAGGTCTTATTGATCGTGAAAATGAAACTACAGCTAAATAAAACGAAGGTTCAGAAACTGTAATTACAAGGACTCTGTAAAGACCATTCTTCTTTGTTAATTCAAAAGTGGTTTTTTTAATGCACAGTTTTTTTTTTTTTGGAAGCACGGTTTTCTGAGTCTCCTGCGCCAGATTAATCTTTTAAAAGGAGATATATCCCACAGGTGACATGTTCACAAAACAATGTTCTTATTAATACAGCAGTGCAGCAAAACGCAAAGGAAACTGCAACTTGAAATCTACTCTCCAGAAACCATCACCATCATGACTCAACGTTAGTCATGTATGTGTTTTAAAATGATCACACATTAGCATTTGGCATAGCTAATTCAGTGCAAAAACTATGATGAAACTACCAACATTTCAACTCACAAAGTTCAGAAAACTGTCCGACGTGCGCGCCTAAAAAGATTGCCTTTTCAAGAGCACATCCCAGCAAAATGCAGGGATTTTCAAGTATCTGGTCATGAATATGGATGAACTCAGATGACATACCGTACTATCAGCTAAGTGAGGTGATGGCCCTATATTTTCACACCTACTGTTTTCTAGTACATGGAGGTTGGGTGGTGCAGTGGAAATGGAATGATACCATCTTTAATGTTTTATTCAGCTCCTCTCCTGTTCACTACAATAAGCCATTAAGAGTGCACAACACCTCCTGTTTGCACTGATTCCTCTTGCACTCCTGCTGCTCTCCTTCCGCTCTAGCTTCCACTTGTTTCTTTCATGCAATTACCGTTCTGGTCTTTGTGAATAATAAATTTGGCTCCCAATTAGTAAAATCACAAGAAATACGTCAAATATTTTGTTCCCCTGCAAAAACTTCACACAGCTCTATCTTGACTGCACTCGTCTTGAAAGAAATTATGCTCAATTATTCAAATACCTGCTATGGCAGAAACAGTGATGTCGTAACAATAAACATGTCCAAGTGTAAGTGCTGAAGCCACTGTGACTGTGTAAGCGCCTGGCAGTTGCTCCCTAAAGCTTTTTCAAAAATGTTTCTCCTCTGGCAGAGCAACTACTAATGAGCAACAAACTTTGGATCAAATTACAACTGTTTCTTTAAAAAAATAAAAATCTTCAGCATTTACACAGATGTGTCTGTTTACTCGAGTTCTCTTAAAGATGAATAAAGTTATTCTTAAGATACCTGTTTTAATTTCATCGCGTGGCTCCATAAACTGATAATAAATATATATAAATATTTCAGCTTTTTTTCTCTGCATGAATGAGAAAATTAAGGTTTTAATTATGGATTAACAGAGAAATCAACTGATGAGCTAGACTCTTAAGAGTAGATGCAGCTTCTGAGTTAAGAGGACACATACTTAAGCTTCAACCCTTAACCTTGAAGCATAAGGGTTACAATTAATAAAAACCTTCTCAGGTGCCACTCCTGTTCACATGAGATCAAGGCCGTCATTCCCATGAGCTCCAATGAAACACATTAGAAACAGTGTTTTCTGGTAAATTAGTTTGAAATAAAATTCAGATGGAAGGAGAGTATGGATCCTGTCATGTATCAATGGTTCAGACTCGTTGAAGTGGCATTATGGTGTGAGGGACGTTTTCTTGGCTCAAGTTGTACCCATAGCACCACTTGAGCATCGTTTAAACACTGCAGGATGCCGGGTATGCAAGCTGCAGTGTTACTTAATGACTACAGTGTACCCACTTCATTGTGGTAACTTCCAGAAGGACGATGCATGATGTAATGAAAGACCAAAATTACCAAAAAGACCAAATCATCTCAAAGTGATTTCATGAACATGATGATGAGTTCACTGTACTCCAACAGTCACAGATCTCAGGCTAAGCAGAACACCTCTCAAATGAATTGGAACAGAGAATTTGCACTATGGATGTCCAGATGAAAAATATAAATAAACTGCATAATGTTGACACGTTGTTGAATCTATACCACAACAAAAAAAATCTAAGCTTTTTCTAAAGCATCCAGTCCAATGTTACAAAACTGTATCTAATAAATTGGCCATTTGTCTAATACATTTATCTAATATTTTAGGTCTTAAAGTGAGTCAGAATTGACTCAAAGTGGTACAGTGGGGTCAAAGCTTGAAAAAAGAAAAACAAAGATCTGATATAGGTCACAACATACCAGTTGGTGCCTGCATAATGTTAATTAAGTATTAAGATCTTTGTGTGTAAAAATGCTTTTTATCAAGATTCCATGAAAAATGAAATAAAAGTTATAAAATAACAAAATTATATAATTTCTGCAAAAGTGTTAGGCTGTTCATTCATGTGTTAGGAATATTTGTTAAGTGTCTTATAGTGAAGCAAAAAAAAAAAGAAACAAGAAAAACAGGCTTGGGTTTTGCAAGAGATGACAGACATAGATGTCAGTTTCATTGTATTCATCATCAGGTGTGTTTACAAATGTGCTTACAGTACACATCTAACAAAGAGTCTCTCACTGTCAGTGCAGCTAACAGCTTCACATTCTGACACTCACTGAAAAGCATTTTATCACATAATTTCTACTCTTAGATAAAGCTCTCTCACATATTATGTAACATCTACTAAAATATGTGACTTATGGCACAGTTGGCCTTTTGCACGGGCTGAGATATTGACACATATCTATTGTGAGTAAACCAGTGCAGGAGAGAGCAGTCAGAGTAAATATACATGAAAACAGACTGATGCACATAATGAAAAAAACAAAAAAATCCTCTTGTTTTTGCATTTTTGCTAGAGTTAAATAATAACCCAGCTGTATCTTGAATCCTTTTTTTGGCAGTTTTCAGATTATATATGGGTATATTTATCACAAGGACTGCATATTTCATGATAAAAACATCTCCCACCATAAATCCTATTAGCAAACACACACAGCTACTTGCTGCATTTTGGTCCTTCATCACATTTTTCAGGTTATTATTTCCACAAAAAAAACAAAAAAACAAAAAAGAAACATGAAAACACGACTCATCAAATAATTTTATTCCAGTGCCTGCATATTATAATTCTCATTAATAGAATTAGAAACATTACCACTCTTGGCTCAGTGCAGATAAACACTGTAAATACAAAACTCTTCTTTTCAAAACATAAGTTTTACCTGCTGCTATTGTTAAAGAACACACACTGCTTTATTTTCATAGATAAACTATCTCATTTCAAGCCCACGCTCTACGGTTGTTAATCTTACGGCACAATTGCATTAAAAAATTGTAACTCCCCCACGTCTCAGACGGAAAACGTTCCAAAAAAGGTTCAGAGTGGTTAACGCTGCTCATTGTAAAAGGAAAAAAAGAAGAAAATGAAGAAAAAATTGCTTTTACTTTTTTTCCACACCATTAAAACCAAAATGCAGATCCAGTCTTTAAGTTTACATACACTTATCTTAGCATCAATGTCGTTAACCGCCTGTCCCCACCTAGATGGTGTGACCTGGGCAACGTTAACATTAAAAAGAGGAAAAGAAAATATTGTCAGCTGCACCTGACAATATGGTGCAGCTGACAATATGACAACTTCACTTTTTCCCCAATTCTATGTGAGTAATGTAAGGAGCATCCTCTGATATTTTACATCATGGAAGCACTGCGATAAAATATGGTTACGTCACGCTGCTGATCAATGACTCTCAAAGTTGGTGCTAAGTTACAGAGATATTTCACTGTTTTTTTTAAAGAATGTGACACATATTTAATCATCTCTAATTTGATTGGCAATGATTTGGTTGTGTCACATGTAAAGTAATAGACTAGTGTCAAATAGATTAACTAATTAATCTTTGTTTTTCTGATAAACTAAAATTGTTGTGGGCATGCAAGAACCACTGCTGATTATGAACAGACCATTATATTTTATAAACAAGAAATATGTGAACAACTTTTGTTTTGTTTTTTCTAATCTGAAAATTGTCAATATTATAGACACAGGCGTAATAATATGCACACCGTCAAATATTCCTTAACAAGTTGCATCTTGACAACAGGCTTTATGTAGATAATAGCACGTTTCTGACATAATTTTGTTTGGATATTCACTGAACTGGAACTGAAAATTGCTGGAGCACCAGTTTCACCAAAGGGAGTTTTACATTACTATTCAACAAATAGATGTCGACCAAGACAGACGCCGCTGTTCTATAATGTCTTTTGAAGTTTTGTGGTCTGAGGAGACAAATGCTAAGCTATTTTAGTTACGGTGGTGTGAACATTTGGAGGAGACAACGTGAAGGTCTCAAACTTCACACAGTCTCGGCTGTGGTGGAAATAGAATTAACAGAGAAAAACAAACAACCTTTTTCACACAGGACCATGTAGGTTTGCATTTTTTACCCCATTAAATACTGCATTTTGTTTAAAAGCCTACTTGTGTCTTTGGCTATATTTAAATTGGTCTGAAGTGTGACAAACATGAAAAAAAAGAGAAAAAAGAGAATTCAGTGCAAATAGTGAAGAAGACTGCCCTGCAATTTTTCACCTTCGTCTCAGTAAAATAGCTAGATTTTTGAAACATGGACACAACTAGATTTTACAACATAAAAATGATACCAAATATGCATCAAAACTGGCCTTGAGGTGGATAAAGCAGACAAACAGGAACATAAAATTTTCAACCTGTTGTAGACTATTTTCCAAGCTGATCCAAAAATTCTGTAAAAAACAGATGCCCAACATCAAGTGAGAATTATGCAAGAAGTTTGTTGATGGCTAGAAAGAGGATCTTCTCGAAGTGCAATATTCTAACCAAAATATGGCCAAATAATAAGATCAAATGTATATTTTTGAATCTGTCAATATCTGGATCTAAGAAAATCCACAATAAACAGTAAATTTGTTCACCCGTGTACCGTTAATTTAGTTTGATCAATCCAGCTTAAATATAGATTTTAAAGGGGAAAAGATGGTAATGATGAGTGTATGTAAACGTTTCCCTGGAACTGCGACAGCTCAGGATATTTCTTCTTAGTTCTTCCATAAGCTGATAGAAAAATAAGAGTGACTACTATTCTTCTTGCTATTACATCCCATCTTTGTTCACTGAAAGAAGCTTCGAATCCTCTATTAAAACTCTCAGGCAGAAGAAACAACACAAGGCCATTATGCTGCAGTGACAGGTCTAATATCTAAGTATCAAACTGTTTTCTTTTGTTGGATGAATAAATCACTTCTGAAAGTGACCTTTACGTTCCATTGCAAGCATGTGCTGTAATGCATTACAAAGCTATTCCTAAAAAGCAGCACTACAGTCAAAACACGCAATACGTAGGCTTGAAAAAAGTCAAATCAATGCAATGGTTGCATGCATCGAAAACAATCCCAGTTGTATTAGGTGCTACATGAATAGGGAGGGAAGCTTGTTTTCCTCTGGCTATAGCAACCAAAAAAATATATAGAAATATTATCTACATGTTGCCCTTTACAGAGAGAGCTTCTGTCACCTCCAACCTGCATTTGACATCAATACTTAGTGCAGTGGGAATGTTTTCAACAGTAGATGATTCGCAGACTCTCAACAGTAAAACTCAGAGTCTCTTTGCTCGTTTACCCTTTTTCTCCAGATTCTGATTAGGAGGGAGACATATATTGAAAACAGACCAATCCACAACACTGACAGGCATTGCTATGTTCAAAACAAAAACATTTCTTTGTTTGAAGCTATGGCAAGTCATGCAGTCAGTCGTGGCTGAGGTCACAGGGGAGTTTCTTGCTCTTAGACTTTAAAGTCTGGGCCTGAGTAGGTTTCAAGTGGTCTGAAAGTGAACCGTGTATACAGCCTTACCATCATCAAACTCATCGCTGCATTACAGTGCCTTGCAAAAGCAGATGTACACATTCAAGCTTTTCGTATTTTGTCATGTCAGATCTGATGCATTTTATCAAGGTTTTATATGATTAATCTGTACAAAGTACTGCATAATTGTGAAGTAGAAGAAAAACAATGGATGGCTTTCAAAATTGTTTGCAAATAAAACTGAGAAGTGTGGCATGCACATATACAGTACATACATACTGTAAATGTGTCAAGACTTATAAATACAGTCATATCCAATAAATCAGAAAATTTTCAAGTTGATTTTTTTCAGTAGCAAACTTTAGTAGTCGTAACTTTCACTAAGAAAGTAGATTAGTTACACACATACTAATGTTCCTAAGCTTTTCTTTCTATTAATTCAGAGGTTTTCTGTGTGCTTTCATCTAGTTAAAGCATGACATTTTAGAAATGTACTGGAGACCAATAGAAAAAACATTTTTAATACAGAAATGTGGACTTAATGAAACCTTTGTTTGATGCTTCAAGGTTTTTTAACAGATGCACATCAGAACACATTTTCTAATATACTGAATATTACGTTCAATTGCATCCCATCAAATCTGACTAAGCTTGAGCTAGTTTGAAAAGAAAATTGAGCACATCCACAGGGCTTTCCCCTCTGGATGCGCGTAGCGGATAGTGACATGGTCCACAGGACTTGAAGTAGTTACTGTAGAGGAAGATATAGAGTCACTGGAGCTGAAGAAAAAGATGTCAGAGTTTTCAGATCCTCCAACTCACAATATTATATTAAACTTGTCACAAATGCTCTTGTGATTGTGGTTTTAATGTAAGAAAATCTGAAAAGGTTCAAAGCGTATGAATACTTTTGCAAAGCACTATATTAGAAACACAAAGACATAAAGGATTGTATCCAGACTCAGATCACTGTCAGAACACCTGGGTCACCACTAATCACAGAGTTATTAGTACTCCTGTTCTGTGGCGATCAACTTAATGGTTATTACCAGTCTGGGTAATGCAGTGACATCAGTTTAATTTATGATTGTGGTTCACAGAGGAGCTACATGGTAATCCTCAGCTGCAAGTTTTCTGAAGATCGTTCAGACCGTTCAACAATCAAACACAATGTGCTGAATATACCTCGAATACTGAAATGAACACACCGTTATTCCCTACATACACTCACTTTAGATATGTGCATAGATGCCCACGACACACACCTATACACACACACGCACGCACGCAAGCATAGACACTGCAGTTAATCTGCACTACTTTCTGGTACAAAGTCCTTTTTTCTGAAGTTGTTTATCCCAATCTGTCTTCGTTGCTTCTTCTTTCCCATGTGGTCTGACTTACTGCTGGTGTTGCTTTAGGCTGAAAAACAAAACACAGGAAAGAATATGTTAGTCTTGTTCTTCAGATTTGACAGGACCTGGCCTTTTTAACCACAGGGGGCATGAAACCCAGTGGAGTGAAAGATCTTACCTGGTCCCTTCGAATTAATCCTATTTCTCTGTAAGTTCATTTCACATTTTAAATCCAGAACAGATGGCACAATAAACACAGTCATCATTAGTATTTTAACAAGACAAACACACAGCAACATAATACTGTAATTCCGTATTGCTGCTACTTCCCATTACTTGCGGCACTTAAAACAAATCCCCTTTACTGCAAAGTACAGCTCGGCAATATGTGAAACATTAACCAATACTCTTTCTCCACTGTCTTCTCATAATTACAGTCATCTGTTATGCCCGCTATCTGGCTGTGCTCCAAATTAAAACAAAGAAAATAGATAGGAGCATAAACCCTCATGTTTAAAGTGCAATATTTGCTGTGGATTTGGCCTTTATCATGAACCGCTAATTGTTTTTCTTGATGACAGCCGCTGCGGTTGCATTCTGCAGCTTTATCACTATGAAATACTAAAGCAAGTGGAGAGGCAAGGGAGCCGCATTCAATTAAAACAAAAGCTATAAGTCGGACTGAAGATCATAGAAGCCATCTCACACCACACTGAGTGAGCCTTATTTTTGAACTGTTATAGAAGACAAACATCCTGGGAAATCCTGCCGCAGATCTGTATCAGTGAGATGATGAACGTGAGACGAACGTGTTATGTACGGAGTCATAACACAAACGTATAATGTCTTCTTTATCTCTTAAGAATGATTGTGTTATAGATCCTCCATTCAGTCTGGGATGCTATTATCATTTCTTTTGTTATACAGCTCTGGGATCGTTTTAGTCTCGGTGTGAGCTTATGCTTCTCACCCTTTACCTTAGTTAAAACAAACAAACAAGTTGAAAAACAAATGTCTCCTCCATACACTGTGGCCAATTTGAGCCTAAAATGAAAACATGAACCACAGACAGCATGACCAATTCCACTCTTTTCATCACAGTCTTTGGTAAATTGCCACCCCTTCACAGTGCACCTTCATAATCACCGTTTGTGCAAACACAGCGACAGATTTTGAGAAAGAAAGGAGGATTTGCAGGCAAACCAGCCTGTCAGCGCCCATCTCGGTAATGGCTGTTAAAACAGTGGCTCCTGCAGCCTGTCTGCTCTGTCAGGACCTATCTGTTGGAGTCTCAAAAGAGAGGGAGGGCCTGAGTGAGGAAGCTTGTTTTGTTTTCTGGAAGGGGACAGGTAGCAGCCAGGAGGGCTGAGAGATGAGAGAGGCAGAGAAAAAAAAATGTAACACAGAAAAAACGACGACTAGTTAAATTAAAGTTGACATATATTTTACGTACCACGAAACATAAAAATGTAAATCATATGTTGATACTGTCAATTATTTAGTTTTTCTAATTAAAGTATGTGGTATTTGAAACAAATAAATATATAACAAAGGAAATTTGTAATACAGTACTAGTAGATCTACTTGCAGACTGTTTACTGTGTTTGCCTGAGAAAAGTGACGCAGTAGGTTGATCATCACTGCAGACTTACTCATCAGCAAGGTAAATTCATGAACAGAAATTATGGAGACACTTCCATATGTACAAATGGAGTTAAATTTATATTTAGCTTTATGTCAAACATATCAGCCATTATTACCAATGTTATTTGTTTCACATTTACCTGGAAATGTTCTGTATCTTCTCTGTTTCTATGGGGACAACATTGCTTGTCTTAAAATAAGATTTACAGGCCATTGCTTTAAGCATCATATAGCTGAAGCTCAAATTATATTAGTCCCACTGTCTTGTAAAAACTTTACCAGTGTTGGCCCAAAAAACTATTCACATCTCCTAAAGTGGGAAGACAACAACAACAAGACAATCATTAATAAACACAAATAATCTGAGGTATAAAAGAATTATACAAAGAAAAACAGAAAACAATACTAAAGCATGGGGAGCAAAGACGGAAATATAAGTCAAGTTGAAGAAGAAGGCAGAAAAAAGGTCATGGTCTGTGAATGAACAGGCTGTTAATGGACTAATCCAATAATCTGTCTCTGGGTTACATGTGCGCGATGTAAGATATATGAGGAGAGTGTGACAGTGGGTTCAAAGAGAGTGCATGCGCCTCTAATAACCACCGGAGGTGTTTGTGGAGATTTCAAGGTCACTTTTGCATGCTGTGAGTGTGTACTCATTTATGGAGCCCAGGACCTTTTGCGAAGGAAAGAATGTCCTAATATGGTTTACAATGCAAACATTTCTCACTCTGTAAGGCCCATCGTTCTGACAAGCACTCATGTTGGGCCAGGATTTGGGTCCCACAAGGAGAGGGACTCTTTTTGGGTCAGAGGTTATGTAACATAAACTCAAGGTATGAATTGAGTTTATGTTAGCGTTAGGTAACAGAAATGAACAAAAAAATGAATGGAAGTCAAGGAAAAGCCCTGTCTGTGTGTGTATCTGTGTAAGGAAGAATTTACATTTGGTTAAACTTGCAAGAAAATGCACCTATGTGATTTCCACATTTATCACTTTTCTAGTCCAAGTAGCTATAAGCAATAGATGGGAGGATGGAGAGATTTCAGAGGGTCAAGGTTGCAAAACTGCACCGGTCACCCATGTTCAGCTGTCACTGGACCAACAATATTCTTCTATCTTATAAACTTAAATGTCACTTTAGCTGTCCTGAGGTCTCTCTGAGCTGAACCTTGACAAGTATAGAAGCTGACAGCATATAAATCTTAAAATATCAGTCGAGAGAGTGGAAGCTAACTCCATTATTTTTATGTGAAGTAATTAGATTTTTTATTTTATATTCTTTTTATGGGAAAATCTCAAGAGTACATTTTTGGTCTGAAGCAATTTGCTTTAATAAGCTTTCAGGCCCAGCAGCAAGGTTGGTTCTGGACCTTTTTTACCCAGGTAAGAACATTACAACTAAAAATGGGTTTGGACGATTCAGCTCTAACATTTATCGTCTTCCCAAAACGTTCTCATTGGCCCCAATTTTTAGCAACAAACGCCAACCAATAATTCTGTCACAGTGATTACAGTTTATACCTTACTGCAAACCACTGAAAGCCCACTTGAAGTATAACTGTAATAAACTTTGGATTTAGTAAAAGACTTTAGTATTTCTTTACTTTAAAGGTATGCAGAATATCTTTCGCTACACCATTGGTTTAAGAAGATTATTTCCTCTCTACCTCCACAAACACTGAAAGCAAAAGCCTGTTTAATTTAATAGATAAAAGTTAATTAAATGGACTAATTTCCAAATAACCTTAGTGAATATTATTGGAATAGTTGTGTGTAGGCATTCAAAAACCTGATAACATTCGTGATGTTGTTTGCACCAAGATGAAATTACCCCTGCTAAAAGTTAATAGAAGATTTACCTGGCCAAGGAGTTTAGAGTGGGAATAATTTAAATCAAATGCAGTGAAAATATAACCTTTAATAAATGTTTATCATCCTCCCACCACGAAACTCTCATTTGGCATTAGTTTATGTAGTGGAAATGACAGGGGTAACAACGAATTTCCCTCTGGAACTAGTACGGTCTTATATTATCCTTCTTATCTTAACTTGATTTAGGTGGATTTCTTTAGAGATCCATAACATTTAAACATCAGCTTAATTATTGCAATTAAGAAAAGGAAACATTGAACTGTAGCATATGTTTTAGTGTGTTGTAAGGCTTTCATGATGCATGCACACACTGCATGTTACATGTTGCCTGGGTCATTTGAAATTCATCCCAGTAATTAATAATTTATTGCAAGTGGAGGTTCAAGGGGTGCACTGCAGAGTATTATTAGTAGTCAATTATAATATTTATCCCTTTTTTCTTCAAATCTTTACAATGTTTGTGTATAATATGCTACATGTAGCCTATGCAGATCATCTAGTTGCATAATGTTCAGACAATGCCTACTTTCTGAAAATAAAACCAGATGGTACTGCAGACATACACAAATCTAATTATCAGTAGATGCCCTTTAATCTTGTTGAAAACAAAATGTCTTTAGTACATCCTATATCTATTTAAATCAGTCAGAGAAAGCTAGAAGCAATGCTGCTTTGTGTCTTTTGAATATTGTTATCTTTGATTCAGCTTAAAAAACTGTAATCTATCTTTAGTTATTAATATTTCAAGAGTATCATGTGTAGCTCCTGCATCTTTAAACAAAGTGAAAGTTGTCTGCCTAAATCACAATATTATCTCTGGTACACTGCACCAGAAGACATGGCCAAGATTTTCAGGGGAAAAGAAGAATTTATTCAAGATGCATTTGCCCACTAACAACAATACAATATGATCCTTTGCACTACACCTGCCTTTGTCATGGGGAAGCAAAAAGCTAAAAAAAAAAAAAGTTGTCTTAAAATAAAGAAAAAAAATAAGATAGTATTTAAATTAAATTTTTTTAATGTTTGACAAAAACATTCATTTTTCAACATGATAATTAAAACTTCCTTTACAGTGAGAATAAAACTACCTATTGTGTCAGTAGAGGTGGGTAGCTGCCTACGTTACTCAGTAATCTTTACTTGAGTAACTTTTTGGAAAATAGATTGTTTTAGGAGTAGCTTTATGACACTATACTTTTTACTTTTACTTCTGTAATATTATTATGAAGTATCATTTCCCTTACTTGAGTAAAATTTCTGGATACACTACCCACCATGAGTAACTTCACTGACAGAAGAACAAATATGTTTTAATCAAAAATGCACCAGATGCTGACACAAGTTAAAGTTAAACTTTGCTGTATAAAAGCTTTGTTGTTATGTTTTTCTTTTTTTTTTATCTACTGAGCCTCATGTACCATTCAAAGAGCAAAAAGATGCGGTAAAAAGTATAATTTACAATGTTCTGATATACACTACCTATTTTAAGTATTAGTTTCATACAGAATACTTTACTCAGGTAATTAAATAGTGACTACTCTTGAGTCAAAACATGTTGAAGTATTTCTACGCTTACCTCAGAATAATTTTGTGTACCCTAGCCACATCTGTGTGTCAGTGATGAGTACAACCCTTCTTTTGTTCCATGTTTTTCTGATAGTGACCTTTATTTGCAACAATTCAGACATGTAATAAGTAGAGAGAGACAGAGAGGTCAGAGATCCCAGGGTCAAACATGTTACTTTTCATGCCATAATAAGTTTGTTATAATAAAAAAACTAGATTCCAGATTAATAGGAAATGTGTCAATATTCTAAGAAAGCAAATTATCACTTTTTCCACAACATACGAATGCTTATTTTTCTTGAGAAAACAGAATAATTAACTCATAATCTGGCTGTTCTTTGCTTCCATCAATACCTCTCTCTAATTATTAATATCTCAATTTCAATCTAATTCTGAATGTCTCTAAAACTTATCTCTTCTAAAAGCCTATTTGTGGCACAGAAACAATACTGGTCAATGTCTACTGCAAACAGACAGTGTGCTTTTTATTATTTATGAAAGGCAAGATGCCACCAGACTCACTGAAATCTTTTGTAATGTAGTGGTTATCCCCCAGTTGAGTGTTGTTCTACTTCCGCTGACTTGATTCTACTTTTAGTATCAGTCTAATTTATCGTTCCTGTAAGCCCTTTATTTGGAGTCTGATTTCTTTGCCATGTAAACGGTCGAGAGACAGCAGTAGCTTAAGGGCAGAGACCTAGTCATGATCATCACGTAAGCTTAAAACCACAGCTGCATCTGCATCTGTGCATCTACATCTGTATTACTGCCTATATGTGCATGAATGTGGTTGTATTTTTTTTTAGCTATATTTAACCTTTTTTATCTTGAAGATGTCTGTACATAATAACTGATGTGACCTGAAATATTGTATTACCTCTATGTATTTAGATTGTGAGTCTGCAGTCCTTTTCAGTTAAAAGAGGTCAGGAAAAACACCTTTAAGAAACTTTTTTTTTTAAATTGGCACAACTGTTCAGCTGGAATCGGAAAAAGACACATTTGAAGTTAGTTGTAAAAGTTTAAAAGTCAAAATTACTGTGACCTAGATTTTCTGCATTCTTGTGAATGTGACATTTCAGGAACACCTTGAGGGAATGTCTTCAACTTGGAGACATACGTCTACTTGGACAGGGAATAAAATGATGACATTTTACATCCAATAGGTCAAAAGTGAATTTTTCATTGCCAATACACAGCAGCACTGTCTTAACTTTAATAATTCTGTAATCTAAAAAACTTGGGAGTCTTGGCTGCAAAATGCAGTTTGACAGACCATATCTATCATATGGTAGAAACATATAATGCAAATCATGTCTAGGCAATCATGAATAGATGATTTGACCAAATTCTTTGAGGAATGTGTTATGAAGGAAAATGCAGTTTCATGGCAGAAAGGGATCCAAGTTGGTATGCCTAGTAACTTTCTCATTTATTATAGATTATATGACTTTAAATCAATTACTATTTGGTGTTAAACAGGAAAACTGCAGAACCAAACAGACCAATTTTTAAAGCAGAAGAAATTAATCAGCACAAAACTTGCTGTAAAGAGGCACGAATAATAAAAACAAGATTTTCAGTTCTATATTTATATTTATCTAAAAATTGCTAAACAAATTATATTTTACCTTTGTAATGAGGAAATGTGAAAAAAGTTTGCTTTATACAGAGCTTTCTTGTAACCTTTGAAAGTTATTTAAAGTTGTTTTGAACAATATTTCCCCAGGCTTTCTGAAGGTCTGTTTGCTTTCACACTTTCTTCATTCATTCTGTCAAAAGAAAAACTCTAATACAGCACCAGAAAGTCTGATGAACTATTGATTGCTTCAGACCACTTTAAACTCCACTTCTTTCTTTATACACACTGTATTGAGGCTTCCAAATGTCATATGAAAGCCTAGATACTCCAAAAGTGTACAAAGAAATAAGAAATGGTTTAAAATTTTTCCAGTGCACATATATATTTTTTTTTTAAATCTAACACCTTTGGATGTGCATGTAACTTTAAATTTAGGGCTCCTTTTTGGAATTTGTTGCTAGAAAATATATCAGCATGTCATATTTCTGCTAACTTGTATTCTTGCTGAAACTATAAAACTTTTCTTAGACAATATTGTAGATAATTCTACCTGACAGTAGGGTATACCATGCTACAAATAAAATACTTCATTTTTATACAAGAGCAAAGCTAAAACATGTTTCAACGCCTGCTGGCTGAGGGCCTACTTCCCATTGTTTCATTTTCACGTTAGCAAATAAGTTATCAGATTTTAAGAGTGCTTTAGTTATTGTGTTTTCCAGTTCATTTGCCTCATTCAGTTGTGTTGTTTGTCTGCTGGCCAGCTAAGTGCATGGGCTTAATCACCTCACAGTGTAAACTGTAAAAATGTTCTGCCAGTTTATCATGTCATATCTACTGCTGTTATCCTTTACAAGTCCAATTACAGTAGCCAGTTTGGACCAACTGTGGAGTGTGCAGTGCTTCCAGTGACCTGCGGCTGCCTGTGAAGCAGATGGCCGGCTTAGATAAGACAGAGAAGCTGGTAGACTGAGGAGTCCAGCTGTTTATGTGATAGAGAAATCTGTTTTTGTTTTAGGATGATGGATTCCTAATGCCAATCACCACACAAAACACACATACACACTCGCGCAGACTCACACTTTTCATGGATGTTTCTTCAGTGCAAGCTAATCCTCTGCCACTGCCAGCCGCGCTTTCATCTCATCCAGAAAGCTCCTTACACAAACCAAAGCTCGTACTTAGTATGAAAGAACTCATATACAACACAAACATGCATATGCTCCCAAAGACTTAGGAAGACCTAAATCTTTGACCTTATCGAAATATTGTCCAAGAAATAAAAATCACAACATATAAAAAGAACTGCCCATATAGCCACTTTCATGTATAAAGATAATTCTTAGCGACTATCCAGATTTGTTTTCACTGCAGAAATCTTTTTCAGGACCAAAGTTTTCTGGATCTACTGCTAAACTATATCTCAGTAATTTCAACTACAAAACATGGGGCCAAATGACATTAGCAGCTACCTGCAGAAATGACCCAGACAGGGTGGTATTCTTTAATCAGGGATTTGCACATTTTTGTTGCTGGTTGAATTTCTACAGTACTGTATTTTAACTATCTTCCGTCTTAAACCCTTACACACTTAGCTTTTTTTGCTATTTATTTTAAATCAAACAACAAGCAACAAGACTAATTAGCATTTCTTTTTTTTTTTTGCAAACAGAAAATAACCAGTGACTCATGTTAAACGTCCTAGATTTTCATAAATCAGAAAACCCAAGATATATATATATATATATATATATATATATATAAACAGTCAGCTCAAAGCCACTTTATGGGATTTAAACCAGTCATCAGTGGCAGTTTTCCGTTAGGGTCATATTGGCATTTGCCCAGGGCAGCATAAGAAAGAGGGACGCCCCCGCACCAAACAGATACAAACAATCATATGTGAGTTGTATCTTAAATGGTTTTGTTATTGCTTTCATATGTCTTGTTCAATTAAACGTCAGAAGCAACAAAATCATAAAAGTTTCATATGTTGTAGAAATAACGCTGTAGAACTGATATTCATGCTGTATTACTCTGATCCAGCCTTTAATTGCATTCTAGATTCTGCTGTTGTGGAACAATCATTGATGCTGAATCAATAACATTTCTTCAGTGTGAGGGAAACATCTTGTTTGCTTTGTCAAAATGCTCCTTTAAGTTTTATTATGTCATTATTATATAATCCCATTGACAATAAAGGATAGAATAAGATGCCTGTTGGTGTGGGAATGATGGGAGATGAGGCTTATCCTAAACTGTTGTCAGACACAGATTTTTGGTGCAGTGTTGTGTTTCACCTAAGTGACTAGGTGAATACAGAGGAAGTGAGGCTGATGAGGTGGAACTTTTAGTCTTGTTCTCTGTTACCCAGAGGATCGATACCGCAGTGCAACAGAGCTGGCCAGGCTTCAGGTTTCAGAATCAGATGTGTTCAGTCTCTCAACACCTGCAATGTGTCAGAGTGGTTGCACTAAAAACATCCTGCACTTTGAAACTTTTCAGTTTGACATGCAATGGACTTAATTCAATTAACTGTGGAAATGCAGTAACAGCTTGAACTAGTTGAAATTCTTCTCATGCTCCAAATTTGTGTTTGTGCGTGCTTGTGTGTGTGACCTCTTTTTTTAATGCATTGTAAGGACCATTTTCCAAACAGATACTACATTGTTGGGACAACTGGTCTTAATGTGACCCAAAGCTTGGGCTCCATAAGGTGAAGTGCTGTCTTTGGGTTAGATTTAGGAATAAGGTGTGATTTGAGTTTAGGTTAGTTTTAGAGTTAGGAATAGCCTAGTATTGGTTATGGTTAGGGTGTGGGTTAGGCATAACTGCAGTTACTAAAATGATTGGAAATCAATACAAAGTCCTAATGTGAGTAGAAATACAAACTTGCGTGCGTGGGTGTGTGTGTGTGTGTGTGTGTGAAAGATATCATCCTCAGCAACCTTCCTCTTGTCTTCAGATGCTGCAATGTTGAGGTGTCATCAAAAACTCAGTGAGTCAGAAAATGTATCTACTACTTCTCTTGAACCTTTTGTAACCATTTCTTATGCTGACTGGTGTGAGAGCAGTAAAAACAAAAGCCCTGTGCCTCCCCTGTAAGTCTTCCTCATTTATTCTTATCTGTCTCTGGCCTATCCATCCTTTCCATCCTAAAGCTCTGCACCTGTCAGCAATGCTGGGTTAACCGCATCGTCCACTCCAAATCTTCTCTATATCTCCAGCTCTAACTTTTTGCCCAGTCTAGAAGATTTATTGTTAACTGCAGTTCTGTTTCACTCTCTCTTTATTATCTTTGCAGTGTCCTTTCTACAATACAATAGAGACGTTTCTTAATTTTATTGTGGCCTCTTGCTATCTCTAAACCCCGTCGTCTCAAACCTGATGTCTCTTTCCCTCTCCCTGCGTCTCTCGTCTCATTTGTCTCTTGGTGTCTGCGGTGGATGCTGTCAATTAGTCTTGCTTATGTTCTCTTTGTCATAAACATGACTCTTTTAGTGTCTGCAGTCTGCGACAGTAAAACTGACACAAGAGAGTTATGAACAGTCATCTTTTACCACAATATTCTTCCTGTGTAGAGTTATGATACTTTAGAAAAATCTCTCTTTCTCTAAGTTTAGATCATACTTTTTATCCAGAGCTCTGTGTGAAGATCTGTTTGGTGTCCAGAACTTAATCTTTATTCTCACGTCAAGATATAATCTTAAGCAATCTCTTCCAATTAACAACAGCTCCTTACAAGTACATAAAGCAGCTGACAAATATATCAACATGTTGACGTGAGACATTGATGGCATGTGGGCAGTCGTATTTTAATGGTGATAAAAGCACAGACTAACTAAACACCATTGTTAAAGAACAGTCATGTTATTTCTCTTTAACAGGTTATTTTGAAGTAGTTTTATTTTTTTCTCCTCAAACCTGTTTGAATTGCACTCGCCGGAGAGGAACGTCGAAAGTTGAGCAATTAAAAATAAATACATTTCTGATTTCTTAACTGTAAAACAAAAGAAAACATGAACAGAAAGCCAAAACACCTTATGGCTTTTTTATATCTGGCAAAACACTGATGTTAATTTCACTGCTTTGAATATATCGATGCATTCACCCATGCATCACAACACAGCCTGCAACCACACTCACAGCTTTCTCATGGTAAATTTATGTAATACAATGGTTCTGTTTCAGATTATATTATGCTGGTGGATATAAAGTATTATTCATTTTGTAGGTTACAATGGCAGTACAGCTCTTGAGCTCGGCACTCATCCTCCATTTGTCATTCATGTAGTTTTGCCACACTGCTAAACAATGCTGAACTCCATCTGACAGGAATAAGACAAAACAACTTTGAAGAAAATGTTGTACACAAATATCTGACATCACTTTGATATGGCATGTCCAAGGCGACTGTTTCACTCAGTTATATATATATATAAATCCCTCATTTCAATAGCTTTTTGTTTTTATAGCATAACACTTGTTTACATTTTTCTAACTTCCAATTCAATCCAATTTTCCAAAATTATGCTTTTAGATAAAAGTAGTTATAATGCAAAGTAATTTTTTTTTGGCTTAATTAAAATTCCATAAAGCTCGATGCGAGTGGATTTATTCTCTGGACCAAATAGTTCCCTGTACAAAGCACGACAGTACCAACTCAGACAGGGCGCTTTCAGGGTTGAAAAAGAAAGAAAAGTGTAGGCAGTGAATTCATAGCAGCAATGCACTCTGTTTATGCTGTTGCTTTGATGGGAGGCAAGTATCTTAGACTATAGTCATATTTTTGACTAAATTTAATGTATTAAAGCCTTTTCTCATAGGTATTTGTAATGGGTCTCTGAGTATGAAACAGAGACTCAGAATGCATAGAGATGTACATTCATAGTTGTTCTTGCATCTTAAACAGTCATTAATGCATGTTAGTAAATTGAAAAGTAATTCAATTCAAAAAGCAAAACTTAAAGATAGATTCATTAGATGCAAAATAATTACTTCTATTAAAGTTAAAGTTTATTGGTAGTAGCAAATATTAAAAACTAATTCAGTTTTACTGGTCTTATTGGACTAGATAGTTGATCCGTGGTTCACATCCTTTATTCATTTTATTTGAAAATGAAGGTCCCAGATGGGGACCTGCCTACACCACAATAAGTACAAATACCCAGTTAAATGGCTGTGCTATTACTATGATTGACTGACCAGCAGACACGACAGACCTCAACCCCAAAAGAGAATTGATGGAGTATTGTCAAGAGGAAAATGAGAGAGACCGGACCAAACAATAGAGACTCACCGAAAGCCAAATTAAGACTCAATTATTATGTTAGCTTGAAAAGGGAAGAGTGCCTTCTCTGTGTTGGGCAGGACGTCCTGCCCCTAGTGGACAAGTTTAAGTATCTTGTTCATGAATGATTCAGGAGGTGTATTGCTCTGTTGTTTTGCCAAGAAAGATGAGCTTTCTCGGCATGTTTCTCGTTAGGTAGTTGAAGCTCTTCATTAACCAGTCCATCTACATTCCTACACACATCTAAAAGAACATTCATTTTAAAAATAAATAGCTAAAATATATCCACTTATTGCTAATAACTCTAATTTACTGCGATGAATTTGTGTGAACATGCAACAGTTCTACTCACTTGTTCTGGTGCTTGGAGCCCTGGAGGTGTGCATGGTACTGTTCGATGGAGTTAAGGACCACACTGCAGACGCTGCAAGAGTAACTACTGCGCAGCCCTGGAGAGAAACAAACACAACCAGGTAATTACACAGGTTACTGGGGAGAGAAGTTTGGATATGTAAAATTCAAACCACCGTCTTTATGAGCTGCACCACAAACATGCTGGAATGAGGACAACATGGGCAACAATACAATTCTCCACGGACACTAAATAAGATTCTGTTACTCTCAGCTTTGGGAAGTAATTTTGTTAAAGTGCATCTGCAAAAGCATTTGATTAGACGAATCATTAGCAGAAAACCAGTTACAGTTTTAGATCCTTAAATCAATGCCTCTGACTTTCTAGCAATAATGTGTGTGTGGGCGTGAGCAAGGGTGTCTCTTCCAAACTTGAAATTGAGCGGGGTTCAACACAAGAATCAGGACACCGAACAGAGAGAACTGAGCAGCTAATTGTGTTGCCTTTCACTGCGAAAAGATGTGCATAAATGCACATTTTACATTGTAGCAGTGAATGCATGCTTCAGACACAGATGTTAACTAATTAGAGGGTTTGCAGGTGGTCGGGATGAGCACCCCAAAAATAGATGAGTTTGGAGATACTGACAGAGCAGGGTGAAACAACATTTGGAGGCAGGAGGGGGAGAGGAAGGGGCTTAGCAGAAATGAGGAAAATTTCCAGAGAAAAGTAAGATGCACATACAGATAAAGAAGAGTAGACACATAATGAGTTGTTGGCATGGCAGCACCGATTCTAAAAATGTCTGCCTTTTGTGAGGGCAGAGGGAGCCGAGGAAATGCTCTCTGTGTCAAGGAGGATGGGGCGATCAACAGCGTGACATAATTGGCTCTGTAATCTCGGTCAGCGATACAATGAAGGGCTATTAATGTTTTCTAACATGTTGTATAATCAGGAACATCAGTCCAGAGCTCTACAAAGATCAGAGGTCATAATCCTTTACCTGTCTATGTTCCTCAGGCTTGATAGAGCTTCATTTTTATTTTTTGGAGTTTATTGTTTTTTTTTTTATGTGTACCATTATCATTCAGTTTGTGCTGCGAAAGGAGCTGGATGTGTTTGCTTGTGTGTGGATGCCCTTTTCTCCACTGTCATTACTGTCTTTGAGATTTATGACTAGTCAGTGTATTCTGTCACCTTCTGACCTTTCGAGGCAATAATTGCTAAAGAACTATGCTGGTAAATGAAGTTGTAACACAGTTGAGAGCAATGTGAGATTATTCAGACTGTGTGGGAGCTGCATAATGTAGCATATCCACTTCGTGTTGCCTCAGGAATCACTCCGTCTGTGACAGGGGTGATTAAGGACATAAAGTCATTAAAAAAAAAAGAAAAGCCCAGAGCAAATTAGGGCACTGTCTTAGATTAACTTGCTGATATTTTGCAGCCTTTTAAAGCTGGTAGCTAAATCTGTGTGTGCAAGAAAAGAATAAATAAAAAAGGGAAAATATTCATATGATAAAATTTCTGATGATCAGCGTAATTTAACTTTAAATCATCATTTAAGTACAAGTGTTTAATCCCTAAATTACATCACCAAAGAAGTAAGCAGAGGCAAGAAATATAAATTGGAGATTTAGGCATAAAGAAAGCCAAATAGAAACATTATACAGTTTTTAGCTGAAATTAATGTAATTTTTTCTGAAAAAAGTCTAAAATGCTTTTATAGAGTTACATTTGCATTTATTCACACTAAGACATTTTTCCAGTTTTATTTGAATTAAAAACAGATGTAATACAGCAGCCATGAAGGGTTTGATGGTGGTACTGACTCTGCTATTGCTGCTGCTGCCACTATTATTTTTGCACATGGTAATCATGAAACAAAAATTTCATATTGTTAAATTCCTATTTGTTTATTGGAAAGTAACTCTGAAAAGAAAACAATGCCCAATTCTGCTCTTCTTAGTTCAATAAATCTATACTGATGAAAGGATTACACAAAGATTTCTGTTCTTCTATATAAGACTAAGTGTGTTATAAGCGCACGTGTGTATGTGGATAGATAATGTCAGCTTCCCTGCTTTTAGCCTGATTGATGTCACCTCCCCAGTGTGTGGCCGAGCAGCACTGATGTGCAATATGCTGCCGCTTTGTATTGGTGCCAGTGGTCTGAACACAAACACACACACAGAGAGACATTAACGTACACTCAAGAGCAGACGGTTTGTGTTTTTGGTTCTGGCATAAGTTTCTGGCAAAAGACCTAATCCATGTTAATTACATGCAAGGAAAGTGTGCATGACAGCGTGCAGCTCAGGCTTAAGAATTTAGCTTCTTTTTTTTCAGCGGGAGCAGTATTTGTGCGGGTGTTTTAAGCCTTGTTAATTACACAAGAAGATAGGCCAGGAAGGGAGTGAAAAGAGAGGGTGCGATGAGCAAAGGCAGTGGGTGTGGAGTTGTGACTGTCGTTTAATGTGCAAAGCCTTCTAGCACTGCAGCCATTCCTTGTTTGCAGATGCATTAATGTTGCTTGAAAATGAACCACATTTTATGTTAACATTTAGAAATACACTGTATGCTCATTATGAGGCAATTACTGCAGAGGAATCTTGACATGTCCTTGCTTCAGTTTCCCACCTTTAAATATTACATATCATACACAACTGAACATTTTTGATTCAGGTCTCACAACATCATTGCTCCCTTCAGGGGCACAATATTTGTGGCTTAGTCCATTTAAATTCTCTGCCAAGCTCTTACTCCAACTCCTTTTATGTGTCTCAGAGGGATTTATGGTACCATTTAACACTGACAATTATGAAATCTTGTTTATGGTGAGTACAGTTTGTTAAATTACACTAATTCAAGCAGAGAGGGACAATTAACCAGTGTGCAGATTATGAAAAAAAAAGGTTCATACCCAAAATTATGAATGGTGTGTTTTATCATTTCCTTTTCTATTTAATGTAATGTTAGAATATACTTGAATATGCAGGTCAAATGGGACAACTGTATGTCTGCATCCTTTCATGTCAGCAATGGAGTCAGACAAGGAAGTATTTTGTCTCCTATGTTATTTAATTTTTATATGAATGACCTCTCTAAGCAGCTAAACCTGTGTAGAACTGGCTGCATGGTTGGTGATACTATTATTAATCATTTAATGTATGCTGATGACCTAGTGATTTTTAGTCCAAGTTCAGCTGGTCTTCAGAAGCTGCTTAATGTCTGCTCTGCATATGGTGAACTACACGATGTTAAATTTAATCCATCTAAAAGTACCATCTTGATCTGTCGCACTAAAGAGGACAAATATAACGTATTTCCTAATTTCAAGCTGTCTGGGACTTTATTGAATGTCTCAAATGAAGTAAAAATATCTTGGTCATGTGTTGACAGACCGTCTGTCTGATGATGAGGACATTTACCGGCAGGTTCGAATGTTATACGCTCAGGCAAATATCCTTGTCCGCAAGTTTGGATTCTGTACTGATGAAGTGAAACTGAACTTGTTTAGATCATATTGTACATCACTGTATACTGCACATTTGTGGTGCAATTTTAAAAAAGCCAGTCTTCAAAGATTGAAGGTGGCTTATAATGATGCTTTAAGACTTTTGTTAAATAAGCCCAGATGGACCAGTGCCAGTGAACTGTTTGTTTCGGCTAGTGGCAGCACTTTGATGGCTGTTTTAAGAAAGTTTATGTATAAATTTATCTGTCGTGTAAATGAGTCTAATAATAGAATTATTCTCTTGTTGACGAATGTTAAATATAGTGCAGTAAAATACTCACCTGTACTCTGGAGACATTGGTATGATTGCCTCCTGAATGGTTAGTTGCCATTTTTTATGTACTTTTTATTCTTTTGCTTTCTTTTTTATGTAAATTTGAACTTTGAGTCTGTAATAAATTTTATAATTAATTAATTAATAATATAATAATTAACTTAGAAGTGCAAGTGAAAGTTAAACATCTCAAAACAAATTTATAATTGTAATTATTATTTTTTTAATGTCCTGCTGGCTTGGATACACATTTATAAAACTTTTCCCATCCCATAGCCCTAAGATCCTATGATACACCATGAGTGGGCCATGTACTGTTCAAGACTAAAAATGAAGCAGATTCAAAAGAAATCCTCTGAGATGCAATCAAAACTAACAGTATGCATAGGCCTGACTGTTTGTCTCCAAGGAATGCAACATACACATCACAGCAGAAAACAGTTGAACGTTGAGTGTGAAGCACTCTGAGTCCAAGTGGAATTTCACCAGCAAAATTTCAAGGACTTCAGGAGAGTCTAATTAATTTTGCTGGAAATGTGGCAGAAATTGCAAACAACATCCGTTTCCGAGAGGACGAAGCAGAAGCCATAAAGGAATAAAACGCGTAATTGAAACTTGCCTAAACTGATGACTTCAAGTCAACATTGATTAAGACATATTTCAGTGTAAAACACTTTGCACATTAATAATATTAAAATGATTGTATTACACATAATTTAAATGCAAACTGTTAAGTATGTCTGTCTGTCTTATTCAAGATTTTCTAACAAAATAAACAATGGTATTCTTTCAACTCAAAAGAAATATAATATATAAAGTTCAAATACTTTTGATCCCTTCAGCCAACAATTTATATAATTAACTTGTTTACTTGTCAGCAACCTAAGTAAATGTCCATTAGACAGCAGTGCAACAGCAGGATGTGGTTAGAGCAATGTCTTTTGTCATTCAGCTCTCAGGTTTAGGGGGAACATTCAAAAAAATGCTGTGGACTTATAATTTACTTATATATTTATGCTATTTTGATATAAATGAGAGCTGTGCAACATACTGAATAGCAGTTCTCATTGCAAAATCAATGTGTGTGGTAGTGCAATCAGAATAAAACTGCTTAGTAGCATTATTTGGTTGATTACAATATTGTGCATTAAAACTTTGCTTTCCATTAGTAAATTGTGTGAACTGAATGAACTTGTGACCTTCCTTTAAACCCAAACAATGAGACAGTTCTGTTACCAAGATCAGAAATTGCAGAAATTGGGTCATTATGATAGAGAATAAAAGCAGTGTGGAAAATATGGGCTAGTCGTAATTGATTTTGTCATAAAAATATTTAACAAAATTAACACTATGTCATGTTTTTGAAACAACTGCCTACTGGTACTTAGGGTTTATACTAATGAGCATAGAGGTAATAAGAACTTCAGAGTTATGTTATGTAGAGCCATCTCTTCTGATTATAGTAATCTCAAACAGTTGTCAAGACAATTTATTGAGAAATCTATATAAAAACTTATTTAAACAAGCTATTTCCTATAGCTGTTGTAAGGGTTAAGCATTTTATTGATCTCGACTCAATGATAAACACATTTATCTACAAAGCCCTGAATTGATTGTGGATATCTATGAAAGTGATGTGCAGCTATGTCAGGGAGTGCTATCTCCAGGGACAGGAGGTCATCTCTGCCTCACAACTGAGACACAGCCATCAATAACAGACTATATTCTTTCAGCTTCTGAGCCGAATCATCCATGCATGGACCCATGCAAGCATTCACTCACACACATGCTCTCCAATCCCAGACGCTTATCTCACTGCTTCCAATTCCATGCTGAATCTCCAGAGAGCCACAAAGACAAAGAACAGGGCCCTCTTAAGGGGTTTCTACTCTGTTGTGATTTATGTTAAGATTCAGCTGAGTGAGGCAGCCTCCTTCCCTCACTGGTGGCCACACCCACAGCGCCTCTCTCGTTATCTACTGGAAATGTCTTTGAGAAACAAATAGTGTTCATGTATATATTATGCTATTTTGTGATAAATTTAGCTACTGGGTAGATGGGATAAGAAAGACTAATGAAAGCACGAGAATGTGTTATCATTGGGATACAAGTATAAAACAGTAGGTAGACTCTGTAGTCACAGTTAGTAGAGGGGAGGATTATTACGTATATAATTCACCACACCTTGCAGAGCGCTAACGAGGATGACAGTTGAGATGTGATGCCATATCTGAGGTCCTTGTGGCGCAAGTGCACACATTTAAACACCAGAAAAGCACAGGAACAAGCAAGAAGCATCAGAGAATGAACACAGCAGCCGGAAGGATGGGAGAAAATGGTTTGGGAATAGGAAAAGGAGTACAAGTGATAATAAAAGCCAATCAAAAGCGAAAACTATGTCAAAACTGGAAATGTGTCTGAACCAAGCAGCCACAGATTGTAGTCAGTAAGAATCATGCAATGATTTTGTATTAAAAGAAATTAGAAAAAAGTACTTGGCTGATATCAGATCAAGTCATTACATTAAAAAAAATGTGAAAAAAACTGTAACCGCCCCAAACTTTAACATATTTGGGAGGGATTTAGAACAGTGCCAATTAATACATTATTGTAAAATACATGAGTTTTAAAATGTTTATTGATAACAAGATAAATGTACATGGCCTTATAACCAGCCCATGTACCATTAGAATAAAATATTATGTGACAATTTATCTTGAACAACCTAAAAAATAAAGTCCACCTGTGTGTAACTTAATGTCAGTATAAATGCAGCTGTTCTGAGAAATGGTTTTGCAGAACATTAGGCAACAAAGAACATCAAGTAGACCAAGGAAAATAACAGACAGATTAGAGATAAAGTTGTGGGTTTCGCAACAAATCTCAAGTTTTGAACTACTCTGAGAACTGGGCCTGTCAGTGGAAGTGATTGGCCATGTCATGTAAGGTTTGTAGTTGTTCTTTGTACTCTTAGATGACAGAACACCAAACAGAATTAATCAGAGCAGCAGACAGGATTATGTTGTGGGAATAATTTTCTTCAGCAGTGCAAAGAAGCTGGTTAGAGGTGATGTGTGGCACTTAATACACTTTACTTCAAGAAAAAAAACAACAACAAAAAAAACGTTTGAGGCAAGAAAAGGTTCAAAACTGATGCAGAGGTTCTGACAACAATGAGTCTAAAAATAAAGTTGGAGATACAAAGCAAAGATTTAGATTAGGAATTTCTAACGCTGGTTTTAAAGGGCCACTGTCCTGAATGCACCCCTACTTCATCACACCTGGATGAAATGGTTGAATTACCTTTGCAGGAGGTCATGGTTCCACAGAGGCCTGATAATGTGTTCTTCATTTAATGAACGTGTGCTTGTTTTAATAAAGCACACCTTACATTTACCACAATGTAAAGGTTGTGGGACAGTGTCTCTCAGAGACTGGAGCTAGGAATGCCTCCTTTAGATCAAGTGAGATTTATGCATTAGAGTGGCCTAGACTTAAACATAAACATGTGGCAATAACTGTAAACTGTACAGAACATCTCAATTTAATTTGACTGAGGTTAAGCTATTTTACAATGAAGAATGGATAAAATATACTCCAAGATTTGTAGCTGTAATATATAGAGAAGGTGATTCATTCTACAAAGGACAAATTCAGGGGGCTGAATACAAACACACGCCTTGGCTTTTTATCAATAAAATATACAAAACAATGTTTCGCTATCATTCTACTTTGTAAATATCATATAAAAATAATAAACTCAAGTCATAGAACGTCGTCTCAGGTTATAACAAAGACATTTTAATGGCCGTGAAGGAAGAGATTTTCTTAAATGCAACAAATGTAATATTTCTCAAAAAGGTGTCTGTTAAATATTTATAACTGCATACATTTAAATGCTTAAGTCAAAATTATAAAAAAAGAGCTCAGTTTGTGGGATCTGGGTCACAGTGTGTGGATTGCGGACGATATCCAACACGACACTTTTAAAGCCTCTGAGCCACTGTAGGCGGCAACATGACTCATGCTTTTAATATGATTGGCTTCTTGAGATGATGGTTTGTGTCATGGAACCTGGAGCACAGAGCAATCAGCGCAGCTCAGGCTCTTAGAGAATCAGCATTTGCTTGTAGAGGCTGTGCAATGTGCGCCATGAGTGCGCCAAACTTGAAAGTGGAGTAGGACGATGTTAGATGGTATCTCTGTGCCAAATATTTGTTAATATGACTTCTCAATTAAGGACAGCTTAAGCCTGGATCTGTGTGGGAGACAGCCTGAAAAAAGGCTCTGAAAATGTGAAAATTAAAAGCGAGGACATGGCATCATTGCAATTTTCTATTAAAGTAAGCAAAGTACATTGTTGTTTCCTTTATATTTGTAATTTTGTCACAAATATAAAGTGTGAATTCCTTGTTTAAAGTTTTTGCATATATATTGATATCATCTTATGTAGTTGCAAAATCCTGCTCCACTATGAGGTGTTCTAGCAGCTAAATTACTCTATGGCAACAGAAGGCCCATGGGTTTTACACACATAAAGATATAGCACTAACAAGTGTAAAAGCTGCGCTGCAATCTGAGCAGACTGTGAACCATGACAACTGATCTGGAAAGCTAGACTGTAGCAACCAGAATTAATAAGATATCAGGTCAAAGTTTAGGAGGGATTCACAGCTATTTAAAGAGTGAGAAATATTTCTATGGACTAATATATGTTCATTTAAAATGTTGTACTCTATGGGGTTCATAGGTGTTCTTTTTCCATCTGGTTTTTAGTAGATTTTGAATTTTGATTCTTCTCCCTTGATTTAATTGTTTCTATTTTCGGCACCTAGATCGTTCTGCAGTTACGATCAAATAAACTCAGATGTTTATTTGAGTTTCATGTTTTATGGTTCTCTGCTTTATCACCATTCCTCAAACTAATCATGAAAGATAAATATATGTTCCCTTTAGCTACTGTGGAGAACACTATCTCGTATCGTCTCCATGGTAAAGCCTTCAGACTGGCGGGGTTTATTTTTTGTGCAAAAATAAATAAATAAAATGCATTAATGCTGCAGGAAACCAAAACACACACACACATTGTAGGTCCACTATTCTTAAATCACTCGGTTGCTCTGGTCATCAACAAATCTTATTTGTACTGGTCTTCAGATAGTTATATATTTTTATAGAGAAAGACAGGAAAACAACTCCAGTAAAGGCTAGGTCACATGTGATTCCTGCTGAATGGTCTGAAAACAGTGAATAACATTTATGAGGTGTGTAAAAGGATGTGTGCACAATCTGAAACTTTTTTTCTACTTTAACAAAAAAAAAAGTTAAAGTATACTCTTAGCTCAAAATAGACTCAAATGATAAACCTACACAATACCATACAAAAGTAAAGGTTATTACATTAGTTCTGTAATTCAGAAAGGCTGAGGTAACAAAATTGAATTAAATGTCTCTCAATTATACATCAAAGTGAGTCAAACTGTAAATTCGGTGTGTAGGTATTTTTAAAGTAACTGTTGCGAACGTTGACTAAAATAACTGGTGATACTTATACCAATGTGACATTTGTGAAATGTGCACAACATTTACAAGTGCACAGTTTGAACATTTTACCACCCACACCGCCACACTCTAAGGATATGATCACTCACTTAACCTTGTTCATTGTACCACCCTCACAAGCCACGGTTGTCAACAAGTTGAGTGGGGACTCTGGAGGCTGACCTGTGCTCTCTGTGGCATCCAGACTGCCTGCTAGCTGCTCCAGGAGGCGGGCCCTGGCAGCATTTCTGCGATGTTTCTTCCCCTCGTAGTGCTGCTGGGCCATCAGAGGGTTGTTGAACCAGGCTCCGCACAGGCAGCAATACTTCCCAGCCTCTCTGCCACCGTTTCCACTGAGCTCTGGCGTTGGCCAGGGTAAGGCAGGGGAAGCGTTGGGGTCTGTGGGCAGCGGGGTGGAAGGTGAGGAATCTGAAGGAGAAAGAAAAGAAAAGGCAAAAATTAGAGCAGAGGAGGGAGTTCTGCAGGATTAAAAAGAAAAGAAGGGGGAGTAAAGGTGGATATTAATGTTCATTCAAATGCAAATTGAGCTCTAATGCAAAAATGACATGAATTGAAAAGATTTTTATTAAATTATTATACTTGTATAAAATTTTATGCATTCACATTCACTCATGAAACAAGATGACATTGTTAATGCATGGTCCAGCGCACACTCATTTACGTTTACACTTGCTAACGGTAGGTTGTACCCTTCAAATTAGACTTTGTTGGCCAGATCTGTGCCAAGTGTCACCTTAGAGTGCCGAAGCAATCGGCACTCTGGGGTCCAATCTTCAAGAGCTGCCTTTCTGCTCACATTTACCATCCTACTAATCCTTTCCATTTCATCTTTTTTTCAACATCCCCTTGTCTTGTCTGTCCTCTGAGGGAATAAAAAAGGGGAAATGGCAGACTTCCAGGTGACCTGCTACTCATGACACGACACTGGTTACCATGGTGATTGTCCATTAATAGCCAACAGGCACTGATATGGCCACAGGACGTAGTAGTGGCTCTCACAGAAAAGATGGCATGTCTGTGTGTGTCTGTGTGGGTGTTTGGGCGGCGGACTGAATGTGTAATCCCTTGAGAGAAAGTGCGTGTTTATGTGCTAGAACGAAGATCCAGCACAGCCTGCTTGCATGTGTTAAGGTACAATACATGTACGAAAGACATCAACCCGGGAGGGGAGCTAGGTCCACAGCCAGACAGAGAGAGAAAGCTTATGATGCCAGATGGTATCTCCAAATGTGCCAATTCACTATCCTGAATGAGTCAAAGACTTTAGAGTCAGACTGATCGTGACAGTAAACCTGCACTGCCGCACGTTGGTACATTTTATATCACAAACAAAAGCCCACTCATGCATGGTTTTGAACCAGGATGAGTCACTTATTTAACTGCAACCACTAACAAATGAAGAGCATGCATGAATTTTTGACCACTGACCCCTGAGGTCAGCTACTGAGAGGATCTGTTCTATGCGGTTCTGTGTTGACTGAACTCTAGCCCTGCGATCTGATTGGCTACTGATACCTTGATGTGTCTTCAGTCTCTGTTCACATAGTTACCGTATCTATGGCTGTGCCTCTGCTCCTCGAACCCGCCACACCCACTCACATTCGCTTTGCTCATCTCTGCCATGCCACTCCATCTTCTCAGTTACTGAAACACAAACCTGTAACTATGTGGCTGTCATGTCTTTTTAAAATTTTCTCTGATCCCGTGAAAGACGAGGGGGTCATCAAAGCTCTGGATGATGTTTGTCTGTTCATGTGTGCCCATGCATGAGTGAAGTTCCTCAGCTCTGACAGCTTTGTGGAACAAGTACTGATCAGAAACGAAGAGAGATCATCCAATGTAATTTCTCGTTCCCTGCCTTTGTTTTCCCACCATTTCCCCTTTTGACTGTGATCTCTGTACATTGGAGCAGAAGTAAGTGTTTTTCATGGAGTGGGGCACAGAGAGAGAGAGAGAGAGGGAGAGAGTGTGTGCAGGAAGTGCTCAATTGATGTGCACAGAGGAACAGACACAGGTATCTCTTCTCTACCTCTCTAGGGTTTCTACAGCATCTATTGACTTTTCTTTTTCTTACTTCAGTGAATGTGGGAGTCCAGGTTTCTAAGTAAATGCATCAGTCATTCTGTTTTTGTGTGTTTCTGATGATCATGTAAGTGTATTTGTGTTGTGATGCCCATGTATGGCCTGGCCTGTCAACTTGGCTGTGCATCTTTTGCGCTGCACTCATCTCAGTGAGCTCACAAAGGCTAGCTTTGACTTTAATCTCTCCTGAAATCCTCTCCTTATCTCCCAGGTCACTCTTCCTCTCTTCTTGTGCTACTTCCCCTGTATCTTTTCCTCCAGGTCCCACTGTCATAAAAAGACAGAAATTCCACAGCAGCAGCAGCACAGAAGTGACAGTTTTCCAAAGTAGGCCAAAGTTTAGCAGGAGTCACTTTGGGGGTTGATTATAATGTTCCATTTTGGAGCAATGGTGTGTTTACAGCTCTGTGAATTTTCCCTTTCAGTCCAATTTGTATCACATTATGTAAAACTTCCTTGGAGATAACTCGCCAGAACACAAATTTAAGAAAAATATACTCAAACACCCATGAACAAAGACTAGGAAATAACTAAGAGATTATTTTACTTGGCAGAGATTTTGTATTGCTAATTATATGTCCTTTTCAGTTTAGGCTTTTTCTCTCTTGATTCTCTAAATTTTAGACTTTAAGTAAATTTACGGTAAACTTTCAACTTGGCCAATCAGCAAACAGAAAGAGAAGTAATGAAAGTTGATGTTGATTTTCTGCAGTGTTATAGAATTGTAGTCTAGAGCGGACTACTAGAAATGGTAGTCCGCTGCTATTTCCATTTTTAGAAATGGCAGGGAAGGAAGTGAATGAAGCCATTCTGTCTGGGTTGGCCATGTTTCCAAATATATTGAATTAACATTAACAGCCACTTTGTTCAGATTGTCACTTTCCACTTCCCCTCTTCGCAGTGGAGGATGGTTGTTTTTACCTGTGAGTAAAAACAACGCTACACAACGCTAACAACAACGTTCAACGCTAAGTTTCTTAGCGTTGAACTGGCAAATTACATAGGTAATGGGCAAGCGCTAGCAATTGGGTAAAATTTAAAACCTCAACAAAGTTCACGTCTCCAGGAATCAATCGTTTCTCAACAGCCAAGAGCCCAAACCCTCTGCATGGAGCAAAGTGTAGTGCAAGGCACTGGTTTTTTACCAGGCTAGTACTTATCACCACTTAAGCTTCTTTAAAATTTTATAGTGCATTAAAGATGTGTCACCAAATATATTGGTAGCATAGACTGAAAGCCTGAAACTTAAATAATTACTTAATACTCTATTTGTTGCAGTCTTGGCACTTTGCAATATTCATGTTGTGTCCAGTGATATTGCAATAATGATACATTTATGATATATTTTGCAGCACTATTGTAAAATAAGAAACTTTGAGGGAAAACAATAGCTAGTTTGTGTGGAAAAGTGCTTCAACATTTACTTTCAAAGGACAGAGTTTGTTGACTGCTAAGAGTGTGAATCTGTGTGTGGGTGCAATTCATGCTGCTAAACACAAATTTGTCTCTTTGGGAACCAGCCTCCCCCATCATTTTAACCTAATGATATAAATTGAAGGCGTGTGCCCTAAACATCAAATAAAATATTTCAAAATATTTCTGTACTCCTTTTGTTTTGTCAAAGTGTTGGAGCCTGCTGCAGTCAGGGAGTAAGACCTGCTTTGGGTACGCAGATAAAACAGACACAGTCAGAAGAATAATTCTGCAATCTGCACCCTAATGCATTCGGACTCTTCTAGCTCAGCTCTTTGTCAATCACACAAGAAAGTCTAAGTGAAATGACAGTACATGTTTTCTTTAAATTAAGACTTCTGGGCATGCCGTGGTGGCGTAGGGGTTAGTGCAACCCACATTTGGAGGCCTCGAGTCCTCGACGCGGCCGTCACGGGTTCGACTCCCGGACCTGACGATATTTGCCGCATGTCTTCCCCTCTCTCCTTACCCCCTTCCTGTCAGCCTACTATCAAATAAGGGACACTAGAGCCCACAAAAAGCCCCCTGGAGGGGAAACAAAAAATAAATTAAGACTTCTGACTGTGTTAGATGACAACTTGAAACAGAATAAAAAATTTTCCAAGTGGACACCCACCTCGAAGTGCCTTAAAAGTGGCAGCAAATAAAAATCTACTTTAAATGGGCAGATTTTTTGATGCTAAACTACTTTGTGGTGGAAATGAACCACCACAAAGTAGTGGTGGTTCATCTGTATCTCAAAATTTTTAAGGTGGTGAACCATGAACATAAACTACAAGCATTTATGTTTTAACCTGTAAATTAAACTCTTATTAAGGGTGAAGTTGCACAAAACTGCTTACTCCAGTCTGTTTTACTCTGTTTCTTAGCAAACAGTCCCACAAATCCTCCAGAGGTGCTTGGTTTTCCTGCTTCAGCAGTGCTTGCAGTTTGTTTGGAGTGATTACATTTTTTGGCTTATTCTTGACCTTGTGCCTTGAGCTTTCAAAATTTTGCCTTTGGGTTCTCCTCTGCTATTGTGTCCTGTTTCTCTCTTTATTTTTAGGTGGAATGTTTTGGCTGAGAGGTGCCTACAATGTACTATATCCATTCCTATACCTACAAGCATAAAAAATGGGATATATAATTAAAAATTAAGTTATTTATTGAAAAATTGTCATATATTGAGTCCATTTCAAGTTTTACACCATGGAAAGGATACAGATCTGGGTTTTGGCCTTCAGCTTTCAGTTTCTTAATTCATATCCAGTCCTTAGAGGATTTACAAACATGTTTTGGTTCAATGCCGTGTTAAAGGCTCCAGTTCTGCTTCAGCTTTAAGTTTCTTTTATACAGGTAGTCTCCCAGTTTCATCATGCACCGTCTGATACTTGGTAGAACTCATGGTAGCTAGCTCACCATCGTAGCATCCAAGTCCTACTGGAGGAAAGCATACCTGTAAAATGACACATCCACCTCAATGCTTTCACAGTTAATATGAAAGCATCTCTCTGTGTTTGTTTTTGATGAGGGAATGATGTTATGACAACATTTTAACCTAAAAAACCCCGTCTATTTTCCATAATACCTCCTGTTTAAATATAAGAGTTTCCTAGTTTGTTTCTGATCAGTAATTGCCTTTTGTCAATATATCTTAGGATTTTTTATTTGTTCTTTATTAATTAATATTGAATTTTTCAGTAGTTCTAAAATCGAGTTGTCTACATTATTGCTAAAGTGATTTGCACAGATAACAACAAAGGTAAAATGTACCTGTGTTTGTAGGGCTGGTTATGGCTGTGTGTAGGTTTGGTGGTTCCCCAAGCACTAGGCGCACTCTCTTGGCGTGGGTTTTCCCTTGGTAGTGGGACTGGGCCACAATGGCGGAGGTGAAGAACATGTTGCACAAGGTACAGCACTTGTTTCTGTCTACTTCTGTTTCTGCACAGTCCTAGAAGAGCAGAAGTCGGAAAGATAGTTAATGGAAGCAGGGAAGGAAAATGGTAAATCTGGTGAAACATAAAAGAAAATAGTGCAGGTGAAACAGTAGCAGATAATAAAATAGGGAACAAAGAGAAATACCCTTTTCTCTGAACTCAGTAGGCTTTCTCTCTCACACAATCACACAGACACATGCCAACAAACACAAAGGCAAAAAGAGTGACGATCAAATATGCATCTGTCTCTCAGGGCTCAGATTGTGGTCTGGCCTCTCCACTGCTGCTGCTGGTTCATTACTAATGATGAGCCAATGTTACTCCCCGTGGGAGACGGCACAAGCTAAAAGACCAACTGTCTGACTGACACAAATGTGCGAACACACACAAGTTCATATCTTCACCAGACAAAGATAGACAGACAAAAATATAGCTTCGCTGTTATTAAAAATGTCCAAACAAAGCAAAACTGAAAATGTTACCTTGAAAGAAAAATCTATAAATTAACAAGCAAATGAGAAATAACATGGAAAAAAAAGATTCAATATTTGAATCATATATATATATTCAAATATATATGATTCAAATATATTCATATATATAAATACATGATTATATGGGAGTGGTTGGTTGTCATTTTATCCCAACAGTGATAAAAGGTGTGACCCATGTACGGATGTCTTAGCCCTCTACAAGACTGTCACAGGTTCGAGTCCCGGTCTGGTGGAAGTGGATCTCTCTCAGGCTCCGCTTTCCACTCTCAAATAAAAGGCACTACAGCAAAAAAAATAAATAATAAAATAAAATAAAATAAATGTTTGATGATCAAAAATACTTAGTTGTGACAAGAAGCACAAACAAAAGAAATCTGTGGAGGACATGTTTGTAAACAAAACATCACATGTTTAAGTCAGCTTCAAATAAATAATTTCTTATCTAGTGTAGAGGATGTTTTATTTAGACTGCTGCTCAAAGTCTACCCAACTGCTGTGCTCCCTGAATATGTCAATATCATAACATTTTTGAAAAACATTTGAAAGATTTTGTGTATAATACCCCAGTAAAAAATTAAACAAGCCGTATGGCTCCTTTTATAGTCTAAGAATTTTAGATGAATCTGTTTTGAGTGTCACATTTCTTTCCTTCTTTTTATCCATCCTAGTATTTTTTTGTTTTACTTTCTAGGTATGTTTTATTCTTTTTTTTAAATTTTTCTTTTATCTGTCTGCTGTCAAAGTGAAAAAAAAAAAGAACAAAAATATTTTCACAAGAAATTGCTGTTGCAATAAGTGAATACAGTAACAGTGTAGTCCCTTGAACATCATATTTGAATTAGTGGGTGAAAGAAGTGTGTCTCTGAGGATGTGTGTGTGTCTCTCTCATGTCATCCCTGGTTAATGTCACGGACGGTGATGTGAGAGATAAGGACACCTTTACCTTCCAGGCTTTCTCTCTTTCTCTTGCTCTCTCCTTCTCCTTTACTCTCTTCTCTTTCTTTTGTTTTTTGTTTTTTTTGTCTTGCCTGCCTTCCCTTTGCTCTTAGCATTTCCTCCCCTGCATCCTCTCTCCCCCTCTGGGTCCCAGTCTCAGTGACTCTGTGTGTTGTGGGATGAAATATTTATCTGTATTGGCAGGCCCTCGCCACCCCCTCCTCTCCTTGCCCTCTCCCGCCTCGCCTCTTCGCCTCCTCCATGCCCGTGCCTGCTGTGAATGACGTGTAAATGCGTGCCATCAACTGTCCTACACCTCTCCCCTGCATCAATAAAACAAACTGAATTTTATATTCCCTTTTCTGTGACTTAAATGGCATATATAATAATTTGTGCAACTTTTCCCTATAATATATAATTTCTGGCTTGTAGGTCATAAAACAAAGGTAGGTCGTAACATTCATTTACATAGAAATATGTAAAAAAAAGTGTCAAAGACAAAACAGAACACAGAAAAGCTGAGAATGTAGCCAAAAGTTTGTTTCAAACAAAAGTAATAAAACCTAAATATCCAGCTCAAATGTGAGATTATAAAGTGAATATTTATTTGGATAATCCTCCTTGAGGATGGGGAAGTTAAGAAATGTTGATTGTGAACAGTATCTTGGAAGTCTAGCAAACTAGCACCCTAGTGTGTCCGTGTGTGTGGGGGTGCACATGTAGAATTTTTAATTCCAATTTTGCTATCCTTTAAAAAAAGGTCAAACCAAGGACTTTGTTTGCAAATTAGCCTGTGGCTAGAAAATCTTCATACAAAACAATGGTTGCTTTGTTTCTATCATGCAACATTTTTTCCTCCTCTGTCGCTGATTAAATAAACTTGAATTGAATTTGATACCTAAAAAATGAAATATGCTTTGTGGTGAGCCCAGTCTGCTTAAAATTTTCCACAATGGTTAATGACTGCTTGTCATGAAAAAAAAAAAAAAAAGTAATATCCCTAGACTTAAAGGTTTGACTGTTAACTTTCGCAATGCTAAGCCACATTTCCTACATTGCTTATGTCTGAGGCAAAAGTGCTCACTCCATCCCTCCTCTAAGCAACCAAATGGACAAAAGAAATCAGTTGTCATATTCATGGAAAAATTTATTTTTCTGTCAAAGAAATCTATGATTATCAAGAAAGATTCCCTGATATTACTCTCCATTATCGTCATACATATGAAAATGCTTGTCCGATTTTAAAGATGTGACTGAAAAGAACAGGGATTTTAAAATTACTTATCTCCTACGACTGACTGATTTATCGATGTTATACATAAATGACAGATAAAGCCCAATAGCAGAAAATTATCTGCACTTTTTTTATGTTATGTCGCTTTAAAAAGTAAAATAAACTTTTCCATAGTTTTATGCTATTCAATTCTGTGCCATTTCAGAGACACTGTAGTTCTCTGGTGGACAAATGCTTTCTATCCTGTCTTGTTTTTAAACAGAGTTTTTCCTCTCATATCCCCATTCCTTCATCTCTCCTCCCCCAAAGTCTCTCATGTGTACTTTATGCAACATTTCCTTCTCTTTTTATCCTTCTGTTCCTTCCTTCCACCTAAACCCTCGCTTACATTGTTTACTTCAAACCTCTCTGAACCAAAATCTTAGCTGAGGGAAATCAACTGGAGCAGCCCGTCCTCCTGCAGCATTTTTTTTCCTAATTTTTTTCTTGCGTAGGGACAAAGATCTGAAGATGACACCGTGCAGAAACTTGCAGGGGTCTCACCTGTCAAGACTCAGTAAAAGATTCAGTGACACAAATGGGAGCCAAACCATAGTGAAGCATCTGATTGAAAAGACGAAATACGTCACACCAGGGATTTAGTGAAAGCAGGGGAAAAGTTTTTAAACAATTTCATGCATGTGTGGGTGACTGACAGATGAATAATTGCCATCTCATTATGGCTGCCACTCTGCACAACCCCTTTAAACAATAAACAACATGTCTGACTCACTGTTTTCCTCTATCCTCTGTCTTTGCTGAAAGTCATCAACCTTTCCAAATTTCCCTGCTATTTTGCTGTTGTTACCTGTCGCACTTCAAACATCTACCGCAACTGATTTGCATGCAACCTAATTGTTGTGTGTGCTTGTGTCAACATGCATGTATGCCCTCTTATCAGCTGTCTGACAGTGACACCTGTATATATATATATATATATATATATATATATATGTATACAGTACACATATATATATATATATACAGTATATGGAGAGTTAGGGTGACTTCTTCCAACTCATGCAACTAACAATAGACTCCTAATTAGCA
>CAEGAG010186888.1:0-48543 GCA_903067065.1 Brachyrhaphis terrabensis
TGTTACTGCCGCGTCACAGGCACTGTTTGGAAAGAAAAGCTAAGGTATATTATTAAAACTTTGAAAACTCTTTCTGTCTACCGTCTGTATGTAGGCACATGCGGCTTATACACAGGTGTGGCTTATGTATGTGCAAAATGGTTTTTCCGCTAAAATATGCGGGTGCGGCTTATAATCAGGTGCGCTCTATAGTCCGGAAATTACGGTATATGTTAAATCCACCTTTTTTGAAATTTTTGTGTCTTTTTAGCAAGAGGAACAGGATGTGGTTCACTCTTGCTTTATTTAAAGTTTACTAACTGGGCTGCATTTGAACAAAAACCTTTCAATGTTTTTGGTCTCTATTACTAATAAATTCAATTAAAAGCAAAAACCTGGATGAATACTTTGTGTTGCACCTTACCTAGCAAAAGTTAACATTTCATTCTAACATTGTTTTTAAATGTGGATTTGCATAAACAGCCTGAACCAAATTTAAGTTATTTTTGAGGGCCACTCAGAATTGTTTTGAGGGCCGCAAGTGGCCTCCGCGCCGCACTTTGGACACCCCTGCTGTACTGCATAATGCTTGGAACAGGAGAAAACGTTTTTTTTCTGTTAAGTGTAATTCAGATGAACAAACAAGATCTGAAATGAATCTGAATGATTATTTCCCAGTGGGAAATAATCATTAAGTCTCACTTGAGTTGAGGTGTAATTAGCTTTTCGAAAACCTTCGAAATTTTAGCAGCAATTTTTTTCAAAACAGCAACACTTGAATACATGGTTTACAAAGGACCAGTAGTATCATTTCAGGCAGCATAAAAGTAAGATTATCCTCTACATTGATCTGTACCTCTTTCAAAAAAATAACAATGGTTTTCTACTAAGACTAAATAAATGGTGCCTGATTGGAGAGAACTACTGAGAATCTGGCTCAATATAAGAAGCTACTACTAAGCTGTTCCAGTAAAGCATTAAAGTGGCTATACGTTTAATTTACAGCTGCTCGTGAATTTCAACATATGAAATGAAAGGTTATATTTACAGAGAAACTGACACATGTATGGATCTCACCTAAATCTTTAAATGTGCGTCTTCCTGGACAATAATTGTCCAAAGATTCACTCTGCATTCAGATTTTAAACTCTAAAGAGAGCAACACAAGGAGGAATGTCTTTTATGGCTCATTCACTGTCACAATGGTGACAGCTTCTTCTGCTAAAAGCACTGCAGGAATAAACCAGCAGGGGTTTCCATGGTGTTGGATCTGCGCCGCTGCTTTCATGTTTGCTGTACACTAAAGAGGTTCGTTAACACGCCACTATTGACTAAATAAATGCTGTCAAGGGATGTCATTGCCTGATTTGCGGCCACAGTTGGAGTCAAATGTTTGGTACACAACAACCGTTAGCCCTACTGACAAAATTTGTGATATGTTCCTCAATAACACTATGCTACATTGAAAAACACAAAATCTTACCTGACATTTGTTGTCCAGTTTCTAGTACATTTATCTTAGTGCAAGTGAAAAAACTAATTTATAAGAGTTATTGCAAGTTAGTTTTGTCTTATTTCAAGTGTGCTGAGATACTTACATAGGAAATTAGACCAAAAATACTCTGAAAGAGTATTATAACTTTTTCAAGTGTTAACACTACTCAGTTTCTTGTTGAAATAACTCTGAAAAGAGATTCACTCTGCCATATTGTTTTTTGTTATTTGTAAGTAATGTCAGCAGTAAATTTATGGTAAACAAGTTAATAAGTTATATTTATCTAACAGGGGCAGCAGCTAACAGCAGGAAGATATTAACTTAACCTATTATTTGTGTAACAACTGAACTACTATAGAAATTGTTTTTCCATGTGTAATTGCATTTAGTATATATTATTTAAAATATATATTTTATCATGGTAGCTTGAGGGCCTCCGAGTCGTGTGGTCATCCTAAGTAGACGCTTATCTCACACTTTACTGGTGTCACATTAAAGTTCATTAATTAGAAAAATAATGCATGAGTACAAACAACAGACTAACTTTCAAGCATTACAATAATAGTTAATGGAGGTTTGAGCCAAATTTCAGGACAAACTTAACATTTCAGTTTGAATAAGACGTTTTAGTTGAGCTAATAGATTTATTTTTTTTATTGAAAACTGAAGGAAAAAAGAAGAAATATTAAGCTGAGACGAGTCAGTTGGCCTGGAGCCAGAGTGGGCTTTTGTTGGACCCAACTTGTTGCTAATCCTTTTCTTCCTGCTCGATTACACTAAATGTCTGACCTTTAGCTCAGGTTCTTTTAGAAACCAGCCGGCCTCAGCTTGCTCCTGTAAAAGAGATATCCAAGGGGCTGGCTGCTGAATACTAATAAAGTGTTAATGGCAAGGTTGACTTAATGCTTAAATAATACACTGGAGGTCTCAGAGCATGACGTGGGCTGAAAAAATTATGTTTTTGAATGAATATGCTGATTTCAAAAAGAAAACATTGATTTGTTTAAGCCAGATAAATGAAAATGCTCTAGTATGAGACAGAAAATGCAGTTTCTGTCTAAGTCTGTCTGTACTGAAATCGTCTTTCTTCTGCCTCTTTAATATTCAGTTATCTACTAGAACAAAAACATGAAGATTAATAAATTATAGATCTTAATTTTTAATCACAAATCTTTGGTTTAGGGATAAAACCGCTGCCTAAATAATGCATTTTTATGTTCATTTATGCTCCAAAACTTCAATGTTAACTAAAACCCAACATCCCCCTCTCCTGGTAGAAATCGAGTGTCTCCTCATTTGACAACAACGCTTATAAGAAAAGTTTATTCAAAACCAGACTTGCTTTTAATGATGTGCAGTTTAATTTCAGGCTTTTATGTGTTTTTTTTACAACCTGGAATTGAAGTCGATGAATGCTAGTCAAGATTTGTGGATTTTGCAGATCTTTGTAGTAGTTGTAGATTGTAACTCACAATTATCCCCTCCTAAAAATCTTCATGGTATGACCGCAATCTCATTTCTTCATCCTCTGCACTGGGATGAAGAAAACGTGACCTCAAGTATGAGTGGAAGAGCGCAGGTTAGGTGAATGCTGGTTGGTCAGAAAGGCCTGAGCCGTCGCACTTCCAAACCAAATGTCAAGAGGCTCTTCTCTCTCAAAAGAAAATAAGAGCAAAAACATTCAACAGTAAAATGATCACAGAATCCTCAAAAATAGCAGTAAAGCTGCAGGAGGAACTGTCAGATTTCCTACTTCTGTAGGAATGATGTCTAAGTTGTGAAACATTGTGCTTTACTTGTTGAAAGATTGAAAAAAAAAGAGAATATCAAAGATTGGTTATAAAGCCGCTTTTATTTGCATAGTTTTGTCTTGACTACAACAAAACTAGCCCAACCATGTAGCATATTTTCTTTGTTAATGGATGTCACTGATATACATGAATACATGGAGTGAATATAAAACGTACACTATGATAAATAATTTCACAATTTCTTTTTCACCTTTACCATGACTGGGTTTTAAGGCCATAATAAGCAAATAAAAAAATTGCAAGAATTAAGTCATAATATTACAAGAATAAAGTTGTATGAAAACAAAATCAAATAACATTATAATAATGTCATAATATCACATTTTAGTAATAATTTGACTTTATTCTCAAAATATTAAGAATATAGAATTTTTTCTTGAAATATTATGACTTTATCCTTATGACATTATGATTTTATTCTCATATTATTGCAACTTTATTCCCGTATCATGACATTATTTTTGTAGTATTACAAATTTATTGTAATTAATTTTTTTCTTAGCATGGTCCTTTCCAGCCTTAGAAATCCAACTTACAAATGTATTGGCAGGGGCAATAAAAAAGCTGCAACAACCTGGTTGCCCAAAAAGGCTAACTGTTCAACTGCTGCCTTGTTGAAGCCCTCTTTATTTCATTTTGAAACATGTTTGTGCTTTTAAAACTGTCTATGACCTTGACCTGGTCTACCTGCCAGAGCTGCTACATCAATACACACCCTCCTGTTCTGTCTGATTGTGCTGAAGACGACGTGTAAACTTAGAGAAAGCCGTGGTTTTGCTGCAGCATCTCCTAAATAAAGGAATGACCTTTCTTTGGACAGGCCGTCCGTTTTTAAATCCTTAAAACCAATCTCTTCTCCTTGGCCTTTGAGACCATCTGAGATGTTGACTTTTACTTTTATTTTTTTTATTTAATTTAGTTTTTATCTTGACTGATAGTATAACTGTTGTATTTTTTTTTTTTTTTTTTAAGAAAGACTGTTTTCTGATTTTATTGCTTATCATTGCAGAATGAGGCTGTTGTAGATCCTATTGTGTACAGCACTTTGGTCTTACGGACATTTAAAGTGCTCTATAAATAAATGTGGTATGGAATAGTATTTGGAGAAAATATGAGACATCTGTGACTAGGGCTGGGTGATAAATCAATCTTATCGATTAAACAAATTTTTGGTTTATGGAAACTCTGGATTTTTCTTTTCAACAATGAACTCCTTGGGTTTCCATAGTTCAAAGTGAAGTCAGCTCGCCCAAGGCCGCCATCTTGTTTAACAAACTTTTTTTTAAATCTCCAGCTTCTATATATTTTGATTTTGAATTCAGGTAATCTTTAGTCTACTCTAATTATTATGTAGTAATAAGGTAGTCATTTTTGAGACCTCAGACACAAAAATAAAAAAAAGAATAATTTTCCAAGCTTTTTTTCCTCATTAAAACATCCTTGTGTCTTTATTCTGCTGATATGACTATACTTTCATGATTACACAAAAATTCTTGTATTCTGACCCTAATACTCCATCGCACAGTTCACATAAAGGACGACTAAAATAGTTCCAATTGAAAGTGAGCAAAAATTTTTTATTAAAATCGAAAAAGTGAAACTGGTCAAGAAGAGTTTTTGTCACATCAAATGTCCATGTTTTCTCTCTGTCATGATAAAGGAGTAGGCCAGTAAAGCAGAAGCTTTTTCTTCCAAAGTAAGATCCAGGCCCTGAATGTGCTACAGTCTAATTAAGCTAAACCGTTACACTATACCCACAGTAAGACACGGAGGTGGCAGCTGGCGAGTGATTTTTCTTCAAATAAAACTGTAGATTTTAAATCCAAGTGGTTGGCATTATAAACAGCTCCAGGATAGGAGTTCAAGCAGATATCAAAATTATTAATCACTGGAAAAAAAATTCAAGTTTTGGAATTACGGTAGACCGAGCCCAGAACTGGACAGGAAATCTGCAGCTTCATCAGAATCAGAATTCCTTTTTATGTCATTGTGCACAAATAAAGCACAATGACATTTAAATAAACCACAATTTCCCAGTTTGAATGTGTAAGTAGTTGTATATAGTTACACATTTGCACAATTAAGTAGGTAAATTTGCCAATAATAGGTGGCTCCTACCAGTAAAGACTAAAGCACTTCAACCAGTATTAGTTGAAGGAACCATGTTACTACGACTTTAATTTTTGCATTTCCTGCAATCAGTATTTTTTCCTAGCTTAGAAAGAGTTGAGTGCACATTTTAGGTCCCCTGTATGTATGAAGATGATAGTCAGTATCACAGTAATTTTAGCGAGAGTAAAAGAGTGAGAGGTGCTGACCAAATGTAAGGCTTTAATGACTACAGGAGTAAAGTCCTCTATGCTGCTTTTAACAGATTGTTGTGGAAGTAGGGCCAAGAATCAGATCAATATTTGTAAGTCTGAGCACAAAGAGATCCAATTTTCTCTCTCCAGATGACACCATTTTTTAATCAATATGAATTAGCTTACAAATTTGATTTCAACGTTCGACTCCAGTTCAGCGTAGGTGACTTGTCACCGTCGTTGCTCGTGTAAAGCGCCCTTTTCAAGCCTGAGAAATTCCGATTAACTGCGAATTTAGCTGTTGTAAAGAGGCACCACTCTGTCGATAGTCACCCTGCAGATGGGGCATTTCTTTGGCTCCAGCAGGGCCTTGTAGCAGGAGTCACAGGCACACACATGACCGCACTCCAAAAACACTAAAGAGCGTTCCCGGCTCAGACACACAACGCAGCTGGTGGCGAGGACGCTGCTCTCCTCTATCTGGAGCTCACGCATGAGCCTCTTCTGCTGCTCCTTGAACTCCTCCATGACGCGCCGCTGCTTCCTACTCTCCCGGAAGTGAACGTACCACTTCCACAGCATGTAGAGGAGCGTGGAACAGGCGGCGAGCCCGAACACGTAGGACAGGACCCTCCACACCCTCCCGGCGTTCACCTGTTTCCTCAGCAGGAACTCGTAGTTCTGCCGGGTGAGGAAGTAACAAAAGCCCTGCTTGGGCGGCTGCAGCTTAATCAGATCGTTGTCCAGGACCAGCTCGCCCACGCCCGTCACGCTGTCGCCCAAGCGCAGCATCTCTTCCAATTCGTGGATCCCTTTGGGCTGCTCTCCGCTGATGAATTGGCTGATGAAGTTGAACAGGGACTGGTTCGTGGGGTGGAAGTTCTCGTAGGTGGTCTCCAGGTCCAGCTCTGCCGCGTTTAAGGGGCGCACAACCCGCACCGTGGTGGTGATGTTTTCGTCGTAAGACCCGAGCGCGAACGGGACGGTGTTGGTGCGCTGGTGGATGACTTTCTCTGTGCTATTCCTGTTTGGAAACATAAACATTTCAGCTTGATTTACATTAAGTCAACCTAATTGTTTACACTGCAAAAAAACCCAAGTATTTTTATAGTAGTAGTATATATTAGTAGATATTACCAATATGTTAGTTCACTTGAAATAAAGAGAACATTTTCAGCAAGAAAAAAGCTTGTTTAAAGTCAATAATCTCTAAATATTGATGGAAAAAGTACGAGTTACAAGTGAAATAATTGGCCAGTGGAGCAGGACATTATTCCAATATTATATGTTAAAATGTCTTTTTCCACTGGCAGATTATTTTACTTATAACTAGTACCAGTACAGGTAAAGCAGCTGTTATTGATATCTGATGCTGAACATTGACTAGACACTAAATCTAAGCCGTCAGTAGTGGAAAACTGCTGCTAGCATCATTATGATGTCACATCTGAATAAGTATTTTTATACAGAGATAAATAGTTTAGTAGCTTCTTGTTAGTTGATTTTTCAGTTGTATTTTTTGGGGTCAGTTTTGTTTTTTTCCACATGAATTCATCAAAGATAAAAATAAATAACTTTCTTTTCCCCCTGGCCCAGTAGAAATAAGACAGGAAGCAATCTGTGACATTTGTCAGATTTGTTTACATGCCATTCAATGTGTTGCAGCTAATAAGCGATCCAGCAACAAACTGATGCCAGGAGTGCCTTTTCCCTTTTCCCCGATGAATGTCTGATGAGGTACATCACAAAAATGTGGACTCTGTGAATCTTGTGGGGCAAGCTGCTGTCTGCGTCAGTGTCACCACCTGTTCTGACTACGAAACTACACTGACGTTACCACCTTATGCAAGATTTGAATAGTTGTATGAAGTCATTCCCCATCTGCTCGCATGTCAAATTCTGATGATGGTGCTTGGACTAGAAAAGCCAGAAAAGCCGGAAACAAGCAAAATGTAGATCTGATCTTCAAACGACTCACCATAAGTGAGTGGTGCGATTCCACACCAACTTCTCCTCCTTCAGAGTCAGCCTCTCGATGACTCCTTTGCAGTCATCAACAAACTGGCTGCTCAGAGTGTCCTTCACTGATCTCACCAAACCTGTGGCACATATCCACTCTTAGTAAAGCAGGGAGGTGAAACTTATTTATCGTTTTCAGGCTTTAAAGAATGCTTTGCAAACCTTCTATGACGGCATATGGGACGCATCTCCCAGGGGTTTTAGACAGGATGGCTTTTAAATCCTGATCAATGGAGACTTTTTTAGCTTCCTGCATTAAAAAAAAACAAGCAATACAAAAATGTATCAAATCTTGCATGCAGTAAATTAATACATTTGTGCCTAGAAAACATGTCTGACCTTTAAACGACTAGCAGTTTTAGCTCTGCTTCTGTAAATGGAATAAAACACGGCAGTCAGCGCAGAGCTGGTGGCTAAAACCACCATCTCCACCACCGAAGGTTTTCCACTCGGCTCCATCCTGGGATTTGATTCATTTAGGACCACTTTGGTAGAAAGATGGGGAAAAAAATTATTCAATTAATTTCTATTTTGAAGTAGTTCCTTTTACTTTTATGTTGTAGTTTAACTTTCCAACATTTCAGAAAAACATAGTAGCTAAATTCTCTTTCCTGTCTTTATAATGTGGCGAAATGTAAAAATATGCTTAAAGTAAGATAAACATTTAAACACTCAATAATTAAGCAAATCCCATGTTTACTGGACATGAACTACCAATCCTTTGTTACACCAGTCAAACAAGAGTTTTTAGTTTGCAGTCATATAAGACCACTGGAAAAAGAAAGCATTTTCTTTTCCAAACTCAGTGTTTACATATCAGGAAATAATTTAATTTATTTGGTATTAACAAGGTTCTTAATATATTTACATCTAACCTAAAATTATCTAAGTGTACAACAAAATACAACAAATCCAAATCTGTCATTACATATTAAACAAAAATGTTCTTTGTGAAAATTGGATTTAATGGTATTTAGAACTTTTCACAGCAAGAATTCCAAACGACTTTTAAATTACTTTATAGTTCTCTTATATTGATGAAAAACAACTTAGATCTTGTTTTCACAAAGCAGTTGATAAAAAGTCATGTTTTTTTGTTTTTTTAAAAAAAATCAGAGTCATGTATTTTTCCTATGACAATATAAACATTAGCAAATTTTCAGGAATACTATAAACAAACAGAAAGAAAATGTTAAGCCAAAAGTCAGAGCATGGAAACAAATTTGAAATGCATACTTCTGTATTTTTAAAAAGTATGTGTAAATTAAATTTCACCAACGACTACACTAATTATGAAATTCAAAACCACCTACACCTAGCTCTTTAAGCCATAACACACATAACCTTCAAAACAGGAAGTTAGCTCCGGTTAACACAGAGACGATTCATTATTGTCAACCGAACTACTGCAGCGACTTTAGCCTATTTAATAAATGTTATTTAGTCTGTAGCCTCCAAACCTTGTCAGTTTTATTTATAGTTATTAGCAATTTGAACATAACTGGCGATTGGTAACCACTATTAGCAAACAAACTAGCTAACACTTTTCTACCCAAGCATACTTGCTGACATAAAACAGCAGTTTGCTAACTATGTTTAGACTACAAAGGGGAAAACTGTTTACGCCGTATTAATAAAGTTAATAATGACTTAATGGACAACAGAAAGTCCGAACCTTTGTTCACCTTCGTCGACAGGAGCAGCTTTTGACCACTTCTGCACAGTTGAAAACTTGCAGTTCTGCTGTTAGCCAGCAGAGGTCAGTAAAACACCGTTGAAAAAGAAAAACAAATCTGTGACCAGAAACTGTTCTAAATGAAATTATGCAAAAATGTTTCGAATTACTTCGATATGTCATAGCAAAAATCCTCTTTTATTTCAGAAGAAAAAAATTTGATATTTATATTAAGGTTGGTTTTGCCCAGATTTCTAATACCTTTAAATATGCAAATTTCTCACTCTTTATTCCTATTATTTGGTCGTATGTTGTGATCGTTTTTGTAAAATTGTAGAACTTGAATTACACACATACTTCAATAAATTTGAAAGTCATGAAGCATTTAATTTATTTAATTAATTCAATTCTAAAAATTAGACACAATCAAACATGAATCAGTATACTACATAGATTCCTAAACTGATGATGTATTTCAAACATTTGCTTTTGTTAATTTTGATCGTTATAATTATATTTCTAATACAAGTAGCTGTGTTATAGCTGTGCTACAACCCACACAATCATGGAAAAGATGTCTAGACAGCCACTTACACCTTCCACAAGAGGGGTGAGCCACAGAATGTCAATGCTAAAGAAGCTAACTTGTAAACTGAGTCAAATTTAGAAAGTTGAGTGGAAGGAACCACTGGTTAACCACTGGTTAAGAAAAAAGACATTTCTAAATTTTCCCAGATTTCATCTCCATCTTTGACTCTCCTCAGACCCATATTTTTTTCTGTCCTTGAAATATGCTTTTACTTAAACTGAAAATGAACAATTTGATTTTCTTTTGTTTAAAATAGATAATTAAATAAACAATAACTAATAATTTTTTTTTAAAAAAGCTACAAAGAAATGTTTTTGAAGAGCCTGGTGTGCTTTCTTCCTACAGTTGGTTGTTTTTCATTTTTCGTCTTTGAGCAAGCATCAAATTGCTTTTGCCTCTGCGGAGAACAATGTTAGTGCCTGATTTGATAAAATTAGGACAGATTCCTATTCATTAAAATGCAGCTGCACACGTTGGAGCTACCTAGAGAGAAAGCAGGTCTTTCCTGCCCTGAGGTGACCCTTCTACTGCAACCGTATATTAATGTCTGAATCTAATCTTGGCAATGACTTTGAGTTCAGCTATAAACCATTCCACTCTCACAAGAAGGCTCTTGCAAAGAAAACCAAAATATCTGCATTGCATGATAAGGCTGATTTAAAAAAGCACTGCTTTTTTGAGAAGTAAATGCAATGGTTTTTGTTTGAAGAATGTGTCTGGGTCATTTAATTGTTGTAAATTAATTTAGAAATGGGCAAACAACACCTATGGACAAATGTACCATTTATTTCCAACATCTGAACTCAGATTTGATCACTTGTATTTGGGTCTGTGTAAAGTGACCCCAGAGTTTGAGGTTCCACAAAAACAAAACAGTGAAAAAAAATTCAAAGTAGCCTACTTCTTTTTCAGTTATATATATTTATATGTTTTTACTAAATGCAAAATTAAGTTTCTAAATGATTATTTTGTTTATTGAGGTGAAAAAATCCAGAAGAGGTTACAAAGCTATTCTTGAGGTTTTAGAATTGCAGCAAGCCATAGTGATACGGAGGAAACATGGAGCAGTGGTGAATCTTCCCAGGAGTGGTTGACCTACCAGAAACACTCCATGTATAACTGAATGAGTTATTATAAGTTATAATACATGAAATATGTCTAGTTATTTTGCTTATAACTAGCACTTTTTATCAATATTTAGGAAATATTGGCTTTAAACAACATATTTCTTGCTGAAAAGCCACATCTAAGTCAGTTTTGTCTGATTTCAAGTGTACTCAGATATTTGCAAGAGAAAATAAACCAAAAATACTTTGTAAGATTTTGTGTTTTTGTAGTGTAAAGAATAAAGCGTCAGTCAAAAAACCCAAAAACTTTCGAAGGTCTAGTTAAAGTCTGTTTTTAAGTCCTGGTAATATGCAGTCACCTTTCCTTTAAAGGTTTGTGTGTGCTCAAAATGCCTCCAGTGTGATTAAATTCAAACAGTCCCACAAACAAGACTGGGCCAAAATTAATCTACGTTTTTCATGTGGTATGACTTTTTCACACAAGGTCATTATGGTTTGGATAACTTTTCTCCCTTAATAAGCAAAGCTGTCTTTATCTGAAGTCAAAAGTTGCTTGATGATCTGAAGCATGAGTGACAAAAACAGAAGAAAGCTCTAAAGTGTTAGGACCCGAGTTGTTTAGTAATTTTGGAGTTTGATTCATTTATCCTAGTTTGATTATTCTGTCTTCCTTAGTCTTTTCATGGATTAGATCTGTCTTGTCCCTGTCTTCCTTTAGTTCAGTTCTTCTTAGTGTTACTAGTTATGTTCATTTCTTGTTTCTAGTAATTCTTAGTTACTCTAGTTTAATTTTGTTTATTTATTCTAGTCATTATTTAGTGTTAGAATTATTCCTGGCATAAAGAGGGAAATGCTTTTGATGATTTGGTGTGTTCATGCTGTTGTGTCTGGGGACATTCTGACATGTATCTGGTCATTTTAAAGATAAAAATGATCAACTATTTTTAATTTCATACCAATATATTTATGCCAGAGTGGTTGCATTTTTCTTGTAAGTATTTAGTAAATGTGCTGTATCGGCTTCCTGATGCATTTAAAAGTGATCATCTGTGTATCTGCTGGGTAATTAGGAGTTGATTGGGTGCAGAGGCATGAAATGAATCCTGATTCTGTTCAGTGTTTTTATGATATAGATAAAACTGAAGTATGTTTTATAAATGCAAAGTCTAATCAACTCCTACATACGTCAGTGTACACTCGTCCTGTTCTGAACAGTTCTTTAAAAATATAGCAAAATAAAAATCTGCCAAAGCAAAGTCTACATGCTGAAACAGTTTGACATAATCAACCTGACATGTGAATAATGAAGCCAGTGTGTGAAGGTGAGTCTGGCTTTTTCCACCTTGTTTTCAGCCTCAAAAAGAACAGAAATATCCTGCAGGCTTCAGTTGAGGGTTAGTCATGGTCTTTTGTGGATAGTGTACGCTTTGCAAATCCAATCCTCCATTTTAAAGAGGAAAACCTTCTACTTCCTCTCTTCTTTGTCTGTAACCAAATTGAACAGTATGACACATTTCCAAATGGCTTTCAGACAGTTACATACGGAAGCTAAAGCTTTTTGTGAGATGGAGACTGAATGTGTTGTCTTGCTGTTGCAAAAACTGACAGAATCTCCTTCGACTGCTTCAGAAAAGCCTGATAGTGTGCTTGCATGAGATCAAAATCAATGTTTTTATGTAAAGAAAATATTCAAGATTTAAAACAAGCAGAGCTTAATTTACCAGAAGGCATTAGAAAAGGTCAGAGTTGATGAATTCACCTAAATACATGGCGATCCTTTAAACCACATGTGTCAAAGTCATGGCTCGGGGGCCAAATCCAGCCCACCATGACTTTTAATGTGGCCCTCTAGACTCCAAAGAGACACATGAATAGAACCTTCAAAATAATAGTTGTGTGATTTTATCAGTCAAATCAAAACTGTTTTTATCTGTATACTATCAAATTACATCAACCATTTCCTCCAGTGTTTTGTAGAAATTCAGTCAAAATCAACAGATGTCTAACGTGGCGCCATAAAATCTATGATTTTCATTGCAAAAAAAATTAAAAATCACAAAGACCTGGAGGTTTCCTGGATGGACTGATCAATGATAAAAGATGTTCAGCATTGTTTAATTTGAACAGTAGCCCATCGAATGCAGAGACAGCTTTTTATTAATATTTCAACAGTCTGTTAATGAGTTCCAATACATTTTGCCACAGCTGGCCCTTGAGGACAATCATGATCTTTATGTGGGACAAAGTGAAATTGAGTTTGACTCCCCTGCTTTATTTTTGCTGGAGGCTGCAAAATGCTTTAGCTTGGGTCGAGATTTGCCTTCCAGAATTTTTGTCTTTTATCTGGAAACTTTGTTTAGTTGTAAAAGAATGGAAATCCTCCCATCATTTTCCCTCCATTTTGTTTCACTATCAGTTTAATATTCAAAGCAATTTTTTGCAAGCCACTTTTCATCTTTGAGGTCTTTGCATCCAACACTGGAGCAACAAACCAGCAGAAAATCTGCAGTAGAGTTAGAGGACTCATAAACTTTGATTCAATGAGTGAGACAGAGAAGAACTGCGGTGGTAATGAGAGTGATATCAGTGTGCAGCGACTTCTACCAGGACAGCCAATCTTAATCTCATAAATACTGAATTATTTCTAATTCCAGATGGGTGCATAATTTAGATCCAGATAAACTGCTGCTAATTAACATGCATCACTATTTCTGAGGTAATGGACTTATTTGTTCCCTGTCCTGCACATTTACTGCAGCACGGCGTTTTCCCAACTGTATAAAACAGGAGTAGAGGAGGGGGAAGTTGACCTGCAGGTCTTCTGTGACAATTCGGCGCTCCTGATTAAGGAGGGGAACGAAGCTTCTGTGTATAATGTTCGTCCCCCTCCCTGGTAATTAAACTATGATTCACTTGATCTGCATTACCTTCCCAGCTTCTATACTACAGTATTGGATTCTATAGTAGATGGACTTCGATAAAATAGATTTTCATCTTCTTGAGGTTCATAGTTATTATTTTTGTAAACAAAGAAAAATTCTACACTCTATATATTGCTATGAAACATTCCCATCAGTTTCAGCAATGTCACTTTTGATCCGATGTGGGTGCTATGTCGATGGCACTAATCTGATATATGACGTGCACAGTAGCCCTCTCTGTCATCATTTGTTCTCTGAGCCGGGCTTCTCTACTGCTGCCCTCACGTACGACCATAAATCAACCATCTAAGAGACGGGGCCCCTCTATGCCAGGCCCTTCTCATTGATTACTCTGTGCTGGGTAAGTGTAGCGTGATGAGGAGAGAGCCCAATTCAATTAGGTCTCCTTCTAGACAGAAATATGTAGCGTATGTTGCCCCGGATAAAAACAATCCCTCCGAGCTCAATGTGAAGGAACTAAGGATAAGGAGGAAGAATTAGGGGAGGATGACACAGAGATAAAAGTAATTGGTTTACACAAGCACCTCGGGCTGCTTCTGGAGGGTGAGAAGTGATGTACATTTTCAGGAAATGGAAGGTAAAGTAAAGGCTGTAAAAACAGAGGACACAGCAGAATCCACAATTTAACAAACTGTTTTAATTTAATTATCTGGAAGTATGACAGAATGAAACCTTTGCCTTTTTAGGAATAAGTTTTGCTGTTGATTCTGTTAGACTCTCATTTACACACATTAACACACTTTAGGGTTGTATTGCACAACAATTTGACTAAACCTGTTCTTAATAAGGTACGGCCATCATGTTTGTGAAATATCTCTAATTAGCTGCACCAACATTAATTCTGGTGCATTCTTGTCTCTCTAAGGATGAAAAACTATATGTGCCCTTATGTTTTCATAGTATTAATAACTCAGGGGTTGTGGAGAACTGCAAACTGCAGCTTGCATCCCAATTCCTACTTTCACAGTTGCTTTCCATAGCACTTGAATAAGCTAAAAGAGCAGCATAATGCAAAAGTAAGCATGCTGCTCTGGAGAGTGCAGACAAATGATATTCGACTTCTGAAGCAGCACTAAAACTATCTTTGGAGATGGAGGTAACTGATTCCCTCTGCATTTTGACAATGGTACTGTCTCTTTGTGAGCACAAAAACTGCCTCTGAGTGCTTTTATTGAATTTTATTTTATCTTGGATCTCTGCCTGACTGGTGGACTTAACTTCACTCATCTCTAGTCTTGAAACAGAGAAATATTTTATTTCATAAATATTTCAGAAGTGTAAAGTGAGCTTCTTTTTTTTTTTTTTTTTTTAATAGTCCCAAATGTATTCTGCCATTTCATACATCTTTTTGTTTTTTACCAGTATTTGACTGGAGCTGTTTTTCATATTTTTTAGATTTTAACTCCAAACCATCCGAACATATCTAGACATTGATTCTTAAACTAGGCATGTGTGCATGGAATCTTAACAATTTAATGCTTTCCAGTATTGTTTTCTTTCCTCATGAACATTTTAGCCAAACCAATGAAAGTTGAGCATTTACATCACAATGCAGGAAATTTTAAGGTTATCACCTTGAGACAAGACGACTGCCAAAGTCAGAACCAAAATAACAAAAGCAACCAAAGTCAACAGAATCATCAAATACTGTTATTATAATGTCAGGCGAAAGAGCCACAATGGAAGATCACCAACCCAATGTGACAGAACATTTTCTGAGTGGTTTTGTGCTATATTTCTGTACATTTTAGTGATTTGTCTTTCTGTTTCATCAATATTAAGGAATTAGGAATTATTTAACTAAAACAAGTTCCTGCACCATTACTTTTAAGTGAGTTTTGTCTTATTCCAAATGTACTATCACCTACAAATGTTTGATCTTCTGATCTAAAGAATGATATTGCTTCATCTAAAACTAGAAAAACCATTTTCTCAGTGTTACCATTATTTAGTATATTTTATACACAGTAACTGCATTCAAATGTTCCCTTCTGGGAAGCAGAAGGGAATTATCCAGATTTACAATTTCATCTTTCAGCCAAGAAAAGTAAAAGCCAACCCACAGTAGTAGTAGCATAAACAGAAAACAGTGACAGACTTACACGTTGCTGTGCTTAAAACAATATGAAAGAAGAAAAAAAAATCTTGCAATTCATCCTGAATACTCACTCAAAATGTTTAACATTCACAATTTTGTCTGGCTGAGACAGTAATATGTTTGCCAGCTAAAGAGTCTGGATTTGTAACATCCAATTTGTTTGAAGAATCTCTTGCATGGAGTGATCATTAAGATGAGTCAATGCTAAATATGACCTTTTGTTGTGATAAAGGCCAAACTATAATGGATTATTTTTCAGTTTAGCATCTCAGAGTTTCAGTTGAGAGACTTGTTTGTGTAAACATTTTCAAAAACAGCCATTGTATTCTTTTTACTTTCACATAGCACATTGTGACCACAATCCATATGGAATATTATTTACCTCCATTGTATCATATCCATAAATTAGGTTTGGTCACAAAACCTTTACTTGCATATGTTCTTTTTAGAAAATATGAAAACAGAGCTTACTTGACATTGTCCATGAAGTACATTTTTTTTTCTTCTTTTTAAAAATTCACAGCTCACACCAGGGTTAGAGGAAGAGAAAATACTTTTGTAATGTAGAGCTATTTAATTTTTCTTTCAGCAGAGACCTTGATACTAAGTCCATGCTGCCTGGCACAGCTTACTGGCATCAATGTGTTCCGCCTGGATTTGTAAAACAAATAACTAACAACCTCCCTCTGGCAAAGTACTTCAGTGATCAATATGTCTCAGGTGATCAGTTATTCAGGAGTTGTGGAAAAAATTTTAGTCCGTTTTAAAAGGAATACATACTGGATCTGCATCAATCAAACAAGGAAAACTAAAAAGAATGCTGAATCTAAAACAGCTTAAATGAAACAAGGAATCTAAGCAAAAAAATAGGGAATAATTTTGATCCTAGAAAACTTTAAAGTTTGGAGAGAATCTCTAAAACTCAAGCAGCAAAATTGTCCCTCTAAATTAACATTATTTAACACATTAAAAGGTTTTGATGTTTATAGAGTTGTGGACTTCGTGATTAAAAACATATACTGGCTGTGCAGTATAAATAATAAGAATTAAGTTGATGTTGCAAATTTTTTAAAATTATTTCTTTGCTGTATTTCACAGGTAAAACTCAGAACCTTTTCCTTTGCACCTCTCCTGAGTGAGACGGAGCACAGGCACAAGGGGAGGGACGCAGCAGACAACATATTCAGTTCTAATTGGATATGCTAGTTTAAGGCAGGTCAGTGAGACAAGCTTCATTGCAGCTGAGTGGCTAGAGATTTTTTTTAAAGGAAATTATTCATTTTTCTGATGATACTAAATAAAATGTCACTTTTTCTGGAAAAATATGTCATTAGCGTCTTGGATGGATGTGTGAAAGTGTAAATAAAAGCATTTTCACATTTACAGTTTAACAAAAAAGCATTAGGCCTAAACTGTGCAGCCTTAAGAAAACCACTAAGCAGAAAATTTAATTGAAACACTAAGCAAAGCTTCCATACACATTTTTACCAGTGCAGCATTTCTGAGTGGGCTCACTCTTTTGTTTTTCAATCTGTGTTACTTTTAGATCCAGCATCTAATCAAGCCAGGGGTTGGATGCGTCTGTCTTTTTCACAGTTTCAATTTTTCAGGGAGCAAAAATGTTGGCCTCCAGTGTAATAGAAAAATCTCACGTGGTCTGAGTGAAGATTGGCAGACACAACCTATTTTTCTCTGTCAAAGGCTTTACAAAACGGCTTTGCAACTGGAGTGACTCATCATTCAGGGTCCCGCTATTCAGCAGTGATGATTCATCCAACTTTATAGATGAACATCAATCTGTTGTAAAGGTTTTCAGCAAAAATAGGTAAATGAAGTGAGACATGGATCTAGACTTCTCCAATGTAGCTTATAAGATTTTTTCATTTGCAAACTCTAATGAACAAATACGTTTTAATGACATTTCAACACTAGGACTGGGTGTACAGAAGTTGAAGAAAGTAATAACTTTAATTATTCTTGTTGTGAGCAACTTTATTGGTGTGCCGGTAGAAACAAATTCAATAAGCAATAATGGGAAGCAGTATCCAATATTCTGAGTTAATATTTCAAACTAAACAGCTGCTTAGGGCCATTACACCAACACATCTTCAAGAGTATTAGTAATCACAGAAATTGGGTTTAATGTTGTACAATTAGGAAGTTATTGTCATCTAAAAGACAAAAAATGTTTGTTTGATTATTTTTAACATTTAAACCACAAAAGTCCTGCTTACGGCTTACAACATTCCCAATTTTAGTTTTATGTTTTTTTCTTTATCTTCCAATAAATATATAGTTATATGCATGAACATTCTTAAACAAAAAGTTCACATGAACTCTGCTTTACAAATTTTATGCTGCATTATTTTTACGTTGCAAAGTTTCCCAAGTTGGTGAAATCTGTTTAGATGCCAGAAAAAGATTTTCTTGCTGAAATTCTTCCAGAACTTTCAGAACACTATTGAAAATACTTCTGAGATTAAATCGCAAAAAAATCTATCCAGAAAGAGACAAAAGTAAAAAGCAAATCACCCTGAAGAAAATTTAAACAGCAGAGAAGAATGTTTGTCAAATGACAGAAAAAAACAATGATTTCCCTTAGAGACAAAGTTTAGTGACATTTTATTTGCAAGAAATCTTCACTCTGTTCTTTTTCTTGTATTTCAATTACACATTTGAATGGTGGATCAATATTTCCACTTTTTGTAAGCGGGCCAAGCAGTGACCTCCCCAACACATAATGCACGTTATGTGCAATTTCTGAACTTCTTAGCATGAAGTAATGGGACTTTCCAGTTCAAATCTCCTCCACCACAGCAGGTCAAACATATAACAATGATAATACAACTCTAGTAGTGGCTGTGAAACAAGTTTGACCTACTGCTGCTGTGGTAGGTGTTCAGATTCTGTATTGATGGTGCAAAGTGGCTGCTACCAAAAAGAAATATCAGTTATTTTTTGGCTCAGAAAAATATGAATTATAACTGTTAGCTTTTAAACAGTGAATCTATAATTTAGTAATTATACTGCCGAGTCACATTTTTAATACTGACGTTAATTAATATGCTACATTATTGCTTGTTCACCATATACATTATCACTTTCCATTTCGCTGGACATGTTTTATACTTGTTTGCAATATTAATGGTTTTGTTAGATGTATATTGCAGATCCAATCAATCATAAACAATATAATGTAGAAGAAGTTTTGTTGAGTTGGTTGGGGGTCCACTTCACTGGGAGCAGGAGCCCCAAATCAAATTCTACTGAGGGACCCAATAAACTTTTTAACAGGCTTTGGCATAAATGATTGAATGAGCCGACGGTTCTGGTTCTGCATCCAATGTTTTGGACTCTCCTTTAAACTAATACTGCTAATACAAAAAGATGTATAAGTAAGTAATTGTCAAATAACACAATGATTAAAAAATACACTTATCAAGGAATCAACATAAAGCTTTCTTCACCAGTCTTGAATAATATAATACAACTGTAATAAATTCTTGTATTTGTAAAAAGTTTAGTGATGCCTCAATTTGGAACTGAGAAGATAAAAAGCACTTTGGTGGGAAGGTGTATGAAAGCAAAACAATGAAGCATGGAGAGGGATATGATGTTGAGAGCTGGTCTAAGACTCCTGCGCTGGTCAGCTCTGCATGATGCAGACTAAAGAGGAGAGAAAGGAGGAGAGAAAGGAGGAGGAGAGAGAGGAGGAGCAAGAACAGGAACAGACTGCCTGAGCTACACAGCGCTCAGTCTCTTCTCTGAGCTTCGCAGAGCTGCTTGTCTTTGTGCTTTTATTTTTACTCTTTCACCCACAACGCTGTTCAAACAATTTTTTTACCTGAACTGACCAGATTTAAAGAAGCAGGCAGAGGGTGTTACTTTTCCTTCTGCACCATGTTACCCTGGAGAAGGAATAAGTTTGTTTTGGTGGAGGATGATGCCAAGACTAAGCCCAAGAGTCTGGGGACAGGGCTGACCTACCACTCCATCCTCTCCTCTCTACTGCGCTCATGTCCAGACTTGCTCCCTGACTGCCCCTTTGACTGGGTGGGCAGCATCTTTCACACCAAACGGCAGAAGGTGGAACTCAACAAAGAGGAGCCCGTTTACAACGTGCGTTACCTTGGGAGTGTGGTTACCATCACAGCAAAGGGAGACGGCTGCACCCAGGAGGCGGTGGCCAAGATCTGGGCAAGGAGCAACTATGGGGAGCAGAGTGTCAAGATGAGGTTGACGGTGGGGTCACAGGGCATAAGAATGAGTGCTGACAAATCTGGGAAAAAGAAACCCATCCATCTGTACTCTCTGAACAGAATCACCTACTGCGCAGCCGACCCATGCCGGCCCAAAATCCTGGCTTGGATCTACAGGCACCAGGTGAAAAACATGGCGGTGGTGCTCCGGTGTCACGCCGTGCTGGTCAGCAAGTCAGAGAAAGCCCAAGCTATCGCCCTCAGCCTCTACCAGAAAGCCACCTCGGCTTTCAGCGAGTTCAAGCGGCTGAAGCGTCAGAGCGATTTCCGGCACCGCCAGCAGCAGCTGCTGGGCGAGGAAGCGGTGCCCCTGATGCCACTTAGGAGGCTGCTGAATGGGCAGTGCCACTACAGACCACCTGCTGAAAACCCAGGCACCACCACCCGCCTCTGCTCCATCACAGAGGAAGAAGAGGAGGAAGAGGAGGAACAGGATAGCAGAGATAAAAACAACAAAGAGAAAGAAGCGAAGGAGAAGCAGAAGCAGAAGGTCCTGACAACAAACACAGACCCGACTCAGTTACTATCAGAGCTGGACATTGGGGACATCGCCCGACTGGAGCAGTGCCAAATCAACTTTGTCAGCGACAGCAACAACAACACGTTTACATTCATAACCTCTCTAGTGTGACTGTGATGTAGTTTGTGGAAAGCAGCTCTCCAACTCAGTAAGACATTCCTCTCTTTGCCCTCCACCGGCGCCCCACTCAGGCTCCCTCCGTCCACGTCTGTGCAACGTGAAAGTGTTTTTACCAGAAACTTCTCCCACTGTCGGGTGGAGACGACGGTGCGATCCTTCAGTGGGAGCGATTTTTCTTCCTCCCAGATGGCTCCGGGGTTTGGCTGTAGCAGTTTAGGGAACTGCTTGTTTACACTTGAGGGCTAACGTACAGACCGACGACAGCACAATGACGAACAAGGACAGTTGTTCACAAGAGCAGCAACGATGCTGAGGTAGCTGAACATGGGTCTCATATCGAGGAGAATTTTCTTTTTACTTTTATGTGAGGAAAATTAAAGCTGAGTTTACCAGCAGGGACTTGTAATAGTTTTTTCAGGGAGGTTTCTTTGTAAATTTGTACATTTTTCTATTCTGACTTAAGTATTTATTATGCTTTTACAAATGGTCAATTAACAAACAAGGCTATAATTCAGGAGGGAAGCCATTGAGTTGAAATCTATATTCTTGTCATTTGTTACCATGCATGGACAAACTTCCCCTCCTCTGTTTTTGGTCTCTGATCCTTTAGCTCTTAAAAATCAACACTGTGATTAAAATTGTATGACCAAGGGAACATCCTGAAATATTCATGCACCACTTTACTGTTTATGTCTTGTATTTTCAACAAACCAGTATATCAGTGTTTTTCTGTCACATGGCTTCACCTGTTTTGAGTTTTACAATTGCGTTTGTTTTTCCACGAGCCCTTGCAAAAACGGACACAGACCCTCGACGCTTAACTCAATCTGTTTTCAAAGATTAGCTTTCTTAACTGTGCTCTGTGTGTGCTACTGTCTCTAGATGCTTTGTAATAAATATAAGATGAAGCTATTTATTTTCCAAATGTGCTGAATAAAAGTTGCGCTCACTTGGGTTTCTTTCTTGAATTCTCAGCGGAAGAGTATTTCTAGATTCCATCAAAGAGATTATTCAGATGAGTGCAGCAGCTCTGCGTTGCTCTGCTGTGCATTTGCATGTTTGTGATGTTAAATGGCCTACCAGCCCTTCAGTGGCACCATAGCCACCCCTATTTTTATGCATGAATTTAAGATAGGAAAGGATAATGAGCAATGAGTTGAAACCTTAATTACAAACCCATCTAAAACTAATTTGAGTATAGCTTCCTGTAAAAAAGACTGAAAACATTGAGAAAAAGTACCATTGCTTGAGGTTTTCACACAAGAATTTGTGTTAAAAAATGTGTTAAAAAATTTTAAGGCAATATTTACAACATTGTTGATCCTGTAATAATATTGATTACTAGAGCTATATTAATGTACTCTACGATATTTATCTAGCCATTTCATGTACTCAGAACAACAAATTAAGAATATGTTGGGGGGTTTTTCAAATAAAGATATTTAGCAAAATCATGAGTTAATTGTTACTTCAGTCACTTAAATTGAAATAAAATTTCATACAGAGTCAAGTAAAGACTGTTATTAAGAGATATAAAAATATGGAATAAACACTAACTGAATTTGGTAGAAGCACTTACATACTTATTTTGTAATTAGATGGCTAATTAGCCAGGCTAGGTTAGCTAGCCTGACCTCTACTTATCAGATGTACTGCTATTGGCAGCTTTACTTACAAAAGAGCAATCCCTCAATAGGAGTAATGGGTGCCGTCTTTTAATTTCAAGCCCATAGCGCTCTGAGAAATGAGAGTGACCTGTGTGGTAGTGCACAAAAACAGGGAAGGGAGGGGCAACTGCTTTGAAAAACTCTGGAACGTTCTCCACCGTTTTATTACATAAATTTAAACCATTGTACAGAGTGCTAAGAAGGGACAAAGTTAAAATAATAAATATATCAGTAAATAATTTATTTGACAGTTAATTAATTAAAAAGGTTGTTACATAATTGCAGATAATTAAATAAATGTATATTTTAGTTATTCCATGGTTCCTGTTTCTGCAGCTTCACCATGAAATAATTCAATCAAAGTCAAGGGGCGGGCTAATCAGCAGATGCTTAAATTATGTATTTATTTATTTAATTTTGTCCTTTTCAATCCTCCATATTAAAGGACATGCATGACAGAAAATTTTAATGGTTCTGAAATCATAGCATTTTAAAACCATGGCATACCTTCAGACTGGTCCATGACTTATTTAAACACAACACCTACATAAGCATTCAGATTATTTGCTATGAGTCTTAAAATTCAGTGATTTTATTTTTCATTATTTATCCTTAAAATAACTCCAATTTGACTGAAGTCTCCCTTTGATTAAGTAAAGAATACAAAATAAGCTTGGCAGCATTAAACATCATGAAACACAAGAGTTAAAAAATGCTGTGAAAGATTTAAGAGAGAAGTGATGTTGTGATGACTTCCTGAAAGATGAGTTTCAGAAAGAGCAAGCGTTTTTGAGGTGTTTAATTACAAAGTCAGATTTCTTTTAAATCATATTTGGTACATCAAATATTTTCATACTATAGCAAATAATATATAACAAATGTAACATGATTGTGCTATAAAATGCCAGTACACGCCTGTAAAATATGTAATACTGCCCCTTTAATATCACTGTAAATCCTCCAAAATGTCTGTCTGTATTGATTCTTCTTATCCATCCTGACTGAGCTGGAGAGAATCTGCACAGAAGAATGGCAGAAAATCTTAGAAAATTCTGTTTATTTAAACCTCAGGTTTGTGCCAAAGGTATGTCAACTAATTATGAAGTCAAGCCCCCCCCGCCCCCGGTCATCCCTTACAAACCTTTCTGAAGTCACACCTACTTCACGTCTAACATTATTACTTTAAATATCTCTGCTCCTATGAGCTTTAAAAAGTCAGGTTTTTTTCCCTCTGGAAAAAGAGATGTTGGTGCCAAGCTGCCAGTCACTTTCAATCCATGTTAATGTCACTTGATAAATTTCTGTAGGCCTTGTGCTTGCTTTCTATTGCTTAGCTGTGAAGGCAGCAATTAATCAGTGCACTGAAATGTTCGGGGAATGAACATAAAGCACCTGCCTCAGCAGGACGGTTGTCAACCTCTGCGACTGCGCCAAGTGATCCAAAACGGGGACAAAAGGAGCTTCATTCACCCCCAACCTTTTTTATTTCCAACATCATCCATTTTAATGAAGAGGGTCTTTAAGCTGACTTACAGAAATAAAGATGAAATCCGTGCAGTGTATATATGTGAGGTGGATTTGTGCTGTGCCCCTGAGGAGTTTATTAGCATCAGCAGGAATAAATTAATATTTCATGTCCCATATTTCAACATATCAGCACATATTGCACGGTAGTAAATACCTAAATTCTGTGAAGTTATTTCAGTCCAATCCAATTTATTTATAAAGCACTTTTAGAAACAACAAATGACTGACCAAAGCATTGTACATTATAGCGAATAAAGTCTAAACAGACATTAAACACTGGTAGACATTCAACAAATTTGGTAGAACAATGAGTTGAACATCAGCGACAAAGTCTTCAAAAATGTTTCCATTAAATAAGAAACGCAATTAAAATCATACATGAATAACTTTGTTCATGCGGTAATTTATTGGAAAACATGCTGCGCCATAATCCTTTTACCACTTCCTGTCATCGTCTTCATCTTTCCTGCCTGTAATAACATCTGATTGTTGATCTCATGTAGTAAGTGCAAAAATAAAGTCAGAATAAAGTTAAATCTGTCTTCCACATATTTGAAAGAAATCTTTATTTTCATAACAAGAGTCAGGGAGGAGATATTAAACCACAGAAAGAAGCCGGACGACTTTTAAGATAAGGAGGATTTATAATTCAATGCGAGGAAAAGAAGAGGGAAAGGGAATGTGCAACATTGTCAACATTTTGTAAGATCAGGTTTTGGCAAAAATGAAGCTAAAAATATTGCAACTTTGATTGCGACTTTTTGATAAAGGTCCCACATATTCAATGATTTTAGGCCACAACAATCACAAAAGTCATTGCGACATCCTTGAGAGACTGAACCGTACAACCATCCACTGCCAAAGGACTAATTAACCTAATAGTCATGTTTTTGGTCTGAAGTTCCCAGCATGGATTTGAACCCAGGTTGTTGAAAGGCAACAGAGTTAGCAACCACACCACCATGCAGGCTCCATTTAAAAACAAACCAGTGTTTTAAAAAAATCAATTCTTCAGCACACAGGGAGCCAGTGAAGAGCAGATAGAACCAGAGCGATGTGTCTTTGCCTGTGTAATTGAGTTAGAAGACAAAAAAATTATGTTTCATAACAGAACATGAAACGCTGTTTGATTTGACGTTTCTTTTTAGGAATGCTGCTTTTGAAGAGGGATAGCTTCTGCTTTGTTGATGTGTGAGACAGTGAGAACATGTTTGGTTCAATCCAGTGAGAACAATCTGGAGACGGATTGTTCCGAGGGAATCCTGTGAGCTGGAACTTGCCTGATCAATACTGTTTTTACCCTCGTAACACACCGCTCCTGATGGAGGAATGAATCAAAAGAAACATAAAAAAGGATAGATTTTTTTCTGCCATCTACTCATCCAGAGAGTGGATAAGTAGAGAATCTGAATATTTAGTTTTATGCATTTTAATCTTCGCCTCTGTGATACCATCCTGCAAACATAGTGCTCTAATGGCAGAAATGTGTGCAGCCACCAGCAAATGTTATGTTAATATGGTATGGGGTGGTTTGCAGAGAAGCTACAAGGATTTTATGCAGACATAAATCAAGAAGAGGGAGCAGATGGCAGATTGAAGTTGCATCTCCCAGAATAACAAGGGGCTAAAGCCCAGATATACAGCTTGTTAGGATTTTTCCCCATATCAGCTGCAACACAGAAACCTTATCAAAAGATACCACTGCATACAGCCATACTGTGACAGTTCAAAAAGGTGCATATTTTTGTTCATCTGGCTGCAAACATGCATCTGCTCGGCAGCCTCTACATCCTCACACAGCGTCTGTGAAGCTACACGAGGCTGTGAGTGACAGCACCAGAGGTCCAATTATCCCCATCATGGAGGAAAGAAACTAAATGTTTTCCACACCTGCTGGCAGCATGTAGAGCTCTGATTTGTTCCAGTTAGAATTAAGCCTGGGGAAAAAAATAAGATTCTGCAAGCTGTCCAAGGAAGCACACTGAGGATCAGTGAGACAGCTCAGCAACTGGGCAGATGAAATTCAGGGTAAAAATAGAAAAGAATGTGTGCTTTCAGAGTTAATGTTGCAAACTGGAAGGAAACTTATGTCCTTTCTCTAAATATTCATACAGTTTTGTTTTTTACCTTCTGAATGTCTGATTCTGGACCAGATTTATCACAAATCGCTGCTGCTTGTAGCTACTCAACCTCTGATTAACACTCTCTGAGGCACATGTTGAAGTAGAGATATAGGGACCAAAATGATATTTACTCCCACATATTTACCTGCAAACAAGTTAATCCTGAAGATACAGTAAGAGTTCCATGTAAACAAAAAAACTACAACCAGATATGTCGAGGTAGGAAATGAATGAGAATGGATACACTGGGATTTGCTGTAAAGAAAAGCAAAAAGTTGCATATCGTGCATTTTCCAAATAGGGCATTTTGAGTTTTGCTCAGCAGCACTGTGAAAATTTAACTGATGCAAACCAAAGTCAAACACTCAAACTGTAAGCTGTATGTTTGGGATTCTTCTACTTTGAATTATATCACACAGCTTATCAACACCGACATAAAGAAATGGCAGCTCAATGATTTGATGTCAAACTAGTTTCACCATGTGCCACTACATACAACTACACACCATTTATCTAGTGAGAATAGGGGAAGAATTAATACAATAAAATGTTTATTGTCTTGCTAAAAGCAACACAATTAGCAATGCATGAAATTAAGCAAAACCTTTGAGATTTAAAATCAAGCCTTAGGCCTTGTGTGTGACTTTTGCATTATGTTTCTACTGGCAAAGGTAAATTATCACTCTGCTGCGTCTATGCACACAGGAGGAGTGCAATGTTTTTTTGAAGCTACTCAAGTGCTGCTGATAAATTTGTGATGATAAAACTACAGTGTAGAACAGCTTTACTGCTCATCTCCACACTCCTTTCTTCTGCAGATTTTTCTGAAAAGGAAACACACAAAACATCCACTGCTGCTTGAAACACTGGATGTACCATTAAATCTGCCAAAATGACCCTTTACGAGATGAGAAAATGTTCTTTTCTTTTTGGTTTTGCTTTACACAAAGCAAAACCAAATAGGGGAAATATAATGACCCCAACACTTCCTGAGATTTTCTATCACAGGCGACACAATGAGAGGAAAGCAACAACCACTCACTCCTTGACGTCACTGTGGGGCCATTAGCCACATTAATAACCAGGAGCATAGGTTTAGGTTTGTGTTCCTAACGTGTCTTTAAAGGGACTCAATTGAAGGCACTGCTGATTATGTCCTTCTGGTGTCTTTGTAATTTGTATTTTTTTATTTTTTTTTTTGCAGCTGTGGTGATGCATGTGTCGCCTGCTTTGTTGATTCCAATCGCACAATCCAGTTCCATCAATCCCGCCTGACACCTTGGTTGTGTGCTGACTGAAGTAATTATATTCTGACGTCAAGAGCCCAGAGCTAAATGTCAAGAGTAAAATACATAGGTCCAATAAATAAGCTCATGTCAAAGGATAGGCTGGCAGATAGATTGATAGGGTGTAATTTAAAGCTTGCTTTGAGATGATGCTAAGGATCTTTTTATGTTTAAAGAGACTTCCACATGAGATCCTAACTATTTACAACAAAAGTATTTTTTATTGTTTTTGGGCTTGCTGTTATTAATTAATTGATTTTTTTTTTTTTTTTTTTCAGAAAAGACCATTTCACCACACCTGCTAGTGGTTTGTAACATCTATCTTATGCTTCTTTGTCTTGCTAATAAAGATCTAATAGCAAGATGGACAAAAAAAAAAACACACACAATCCAATTGCATATATATCATGTCATGTGAATTTTTAAAATATTGTGAAAAAGTAAGCTAATTAGGCATGTTTTCATCTACTGGTTTGGAGTGAATCGAAAGTCCTCCCTCATAAAGACTCATAATTACAGCTGAATACCAAATAACTAATTAGAAGTCAACCACAATGTCAATGTCAATGCTGCAACTAACATTTATTCAGTGAAGCTGATTAATCAAACTGAAATGTTAAAATATTGTGCAAAGAGCAAAAAAGAAAGAATGTGATAATTTCGGAGGGAAGGATAAACCGATATGGGGAGGTTGTCTAAACCAAAGAGAACATTTCTGGCCGGGAATGGAGTTAAAGATTTTCCTGATACAGATGAATAGCTCAGATAATTGCAAGTTTTTCTTGCAACATCTACAGTGATGCATCAGCAGATACTCTTGCGATCGGCTCCTGACCAGGAACTTGAAGCAAAATGTTAGAAATAATTAGTTTGAGTCATTGCATTGTCTTTTGTTCTGTTACCAAAACTTTGAAAGACAAAAATATTGATTAAAAAATACCATCGGAAATCTTAAATAAGGGAAAAAAAAGACACTGATGAGAATTTTTAAAAACACGTTTCTGGCTGCCGCTTTGAATGTAGCAGATAAAAATTGCACCCGTCTTATCTTCTAGCTCTCAGCGGGAAAATGTCAACATGTTCCTTCAGGAAATGCAATCCATGAGAGACTGTGTCTCCCCTTTAGCTTTTCCAGCATCAGATTAATAACATCACCAGGTAGCATTAAACATTATCTACTCCCCCATATGTCTGCGTTTCTGTCTATTTGAAGCTACTGCTACAGATGTCATTTACCTTCCTGCGGCAGCCTTTCTTTATATTTAGCTCTTACAAAACAACATGGAGCAAAAAGAAAGTAATGGGCTACAATTATCATCACCCAGTGTTCGCAGGAACAGTGGAGGTGTGCTTGACATTGAACCGTTGGCTCTATGGGTTCAGTTTGATGTTCTGTTTTTAGTTCAGCGAAAGGTATGACTAATATGATGACCAAACGGAAGCACTTTGAAAGGAAGTTTTGCAGAAAAGAAGCAAACAAGGCTCAACAAGGAAGGAAAGAAATAGTCCTATTTACCCCCGCAGCATTTCTTTGGACAGAAAGGAGGCAATCAGTCCTGCATCCATTTGTTTTCCAGCTTCCCATTACCCAGGGAGCGCTAAACCAAGACTCGAGAGAGCAATCACTTAGGCACACAGACGCACAATCAGAAAAAAACTGGGACGAACTATACACACATATGCACATAAAAGACTGGGGGCATCTCATTTAGTGTTTTGAGAATGAAATAAGTGTTTTTTCCCCCTCTAAAGATCTACAGAGAGTGGCAGGTGGATAAAAGGGCAGTGGAGTGGGTGGACTTGGCCAGCATGTGAGTGGGTTGGCACATGCAACAGAAAAGGCCTTGTGTGGAAAAGAGCCAGTCACAGCCACAGTTCCTGAACAAACAAGGATGCACGAAACACAAACAGTCTGGTCCTCTGCAGCTTCATACTGCTTCATATTGATGATGATGCTGCATTACTAATATATATATATATATATATATATGAGTGAATGAACATATTGCCCATAATTTTGAGGAGTTTTGCATACAGCTTATGAAAAAACAAACCACTTTTTTTTTTTACATAAGACCAAAAAATGAATTACTTTTCAATGCAGAAATACTATGTTAACCAGTCATTGCAGTTAGTCAAGGACTCGACCATTGACAATCTTCATATGGAGAGTAAGCTGCAAAAGAAAGCCGGCTGTTAACAGAGAATATTGAAAGTGCTGTAACTTTTATAAACAATAAATGTAAAAAAATTTTTGAGGTATTTGTTTAAAATTGTCGTCATGGCATGATCAAGCTTTGAATGCTATCTGAAGAAATTATAGCATTTCTTCTATCTGAAGAAATTTGGATTGGTTGTTAAGAAACAACCAATCAAAGCCATTCTTAGTGCTGTCAATCAAGCTTGCGTATGCGCTATTCAGTGTCGTAATGGTAGAGAAGCAACTTAGCAATACCAGAAAACTGTTTATCAGTGGCCATGTTAACTATCCTGAGCATACAGGACAGGCTCTAACAGAGGCACATACATCAGCATGATTGACATCGTTAAGATCCTCCTCCTGGCTCTGACTGGTTGTCTCTTACTGAGCACTGTATTCCTGCCATTATCATTGATAGATATAGCACTACCAATTGTGCCACTGATTAAAAACCATAAATTAAAAATATTTCCAACTACTTTTTATTTACCATGTCTTCTGAAAAAATAAATTAAAAAAGATACTAATCATAAATAAGTAAAGCAAAATCTATTCCAGTTAAATATTTTTTGTGGACACTAATTTTGTACAATGTATGCTTTCTTTTATAAATTTTGAAAATGTTTGTATGTTCAGTAGAGAGCTTTTGTTTTGTCTGTCCTCCATTATAATGATTGCAAAGCTTATTATCCTATAACAAATAGATGTATTCCACTGAATAAAAGATGGGACTGGCAGCCTTCTGCCTAATGAAGTCAGGCGAACAAGGAAACAAAGAGTATTTGAGTCTAACAATGATGCATGTTATGGTCTGTAATCAAGGTCATAATTGGATTAGCATCCAACAGCCAGATTTTGTTTAAAACATGCACAACCACAACAGTTGGCATATACTTCCTGTTGGAGAGCTGCAAGCTGAGTAATCACACATTTTTACGTTTGTCTCATTTAAATTAGAAATGTTGTAATTTTTTTGCTGAATGCAAACATCTATTGGAAATCATGTTAGCAAATGTTCTTTGCTCTAATGCATCTGATTGCCTCTGTAAGAAGATTTCTGATGTTTGTTTCTGCTTTGTGATGTAGGCATAAAGGCATGAATAGTTCATCGTATGAGGGCTGGTCTTGTGCAGCAGACAAAATCAGCCTTGCAATCTGTGTTAAGGAAGAGTTGCTGAAGGCCAAATATGTGAAGCGCAAACAGAAAAACTAATTCAAGGTTTTGGGGAAAAAAACCCATCTGTCTTTTACAGAAGTTTACACTCCTCATTAGAATGAATGTCATAATAATTTGAGTGCTCCAGTGATATAGTTGAATCATTGTTGTTACAATTTCAATAACTTTAAAAAACAAGAATCAGGAGATTTATACTATCCTAATATCATATCTAGAAAATTACCAAATACATGTGCGTTTTGTGTGCCATGACCTCAGCGTTATTAGCACCACACTCTGACCAGCTGAGCTAACCTACCGTACATAATAATGAGTTTTCATCGAGTTAAGAAAAACTTACATGATTTTACCACAATGAAGTTTTGAGAAAAGGGCTCATATTCTAATGTTTTTCAAAATCAACATGCATAATAATATTTTCCAGGTTTTTTTTAAGCGTCGTCTTATTATTCAGTCTTTTTTTACTTTTAAATGTTTATTTTCTGAATACTTTAGATTTCAATGGGCCAGTATGGGGATTGAACCCATTATCTCAGCTTTATTAGCACCACGCTTGGACCAGCTGAGCCAACAGGCCATACGTAATGATGAGTTTTCATCAATTTAAGAAAAACTTAAATAGCAGAACATGATCTTGACAAAGATCATGTTCTGCTATTTTGAAGAGTTGATTTTCTGACTTTATGTTTCAATTGGCCAGTATGATAACCCATGATGGCACACAATTTTATCAATAATAACTAAAGAGGAACGCTTTAATTTACTGTCATTTTGTCCCAAACTGTTTTCTTTAGCAGAATAGAATGGTGTAGGATATGTGTAACAATAAGGGTGGACAAAAACCTGCTTGGTTGTGTGTAAACTTTTGATATCCACTGTTTATTCACAGTCAAGCCTTTTTCTTTTCCTTTGAGGTAAATGTCATGGTATCCATTTTGTCAGTTGTGCTGCTACCACTGCATGACATGCCAACACCACTCTGAAACGCTGGAGGGGAAAAATGAAATGGTCTCCCAATGAACCTGATGCAGTCTCACACACAAGGGTACACACAGGCATTGTGATTCTAATTAATTCTAAACTCATCATCTCCCATATAAGCATTAGGAAAACAGACAGCCATCCGATAAGATAACTCAAAAACAAACTAAGAATACCTTCCAGTCTCCTAAACCTGCTGTGCCTAATTATTTTCATCAAGCCTAGCCATTACCACCTGCAGGTAAGAACAAAAAGTATTCCATTTATTGCCTTGGTAATTATGTAACATAAACTGCTGTTTTCTGTTTTGGAAAGAAAACTTCACCCGATTGTTCAATGAAATGTTTCAACATTGCTTTAAATTTAAACAGACTGTATGGAAACTTCTTGGGAGAGATAAATTCTTACTAATGTATAACATGGTTCAGTACCTCGTTGTAGATCCTTATTAGCCTTTGTGATCCTTTGTGATCTCTTTGCCCGTCAGCTTCCGCGTTCGGGGATAAGCGGCTCGTTCGCTTCCGGTCTATTGAAAATGACATTTTACACTAGGTGCTTGCAGGGCTTGCCCAAGGTAATAATTAATGATGTACCTCAATCGAAGCTCCAACAAGTAAGCTAGAGAAAGGTTTTCAGATGTGTCCCTCGTCATACATTCAGGGATATGAAGGTGAGTTTTATTTTCTTTTAACTTTGTGGCTAACATTAACTTTAGCTTATGCAAGTAAGCAATATTCTCAGATATTTTTTTATATAAAAATGTGCTAGTTAAGTATCTAAACATTTTTATTCATTCTAACGAACAATGTTTTTACCTTATTTTGTATTTATTTTCAAGTATATCATGTGTGTTTATTGTCGTTAGTGTCAAACAGAGACCAAGTGGGCGAGATTCGGAAGCACAAGTGTTCTAGTTCAGCTGATTTGTTCAAAGTATGATGTTTGGAGTAATAGAGACACCAAGAGGCAAATGTTACATATTACAGAAATTGTTTCTGGATATTTCTAGTAAATTAGTGAAAAGGTTTCTAATGGTTTTTCGTTCAATCCGTCGTTGATCTCTACAGACATATCAAAACTCGTTTACACCCATCTATTTAAAAAGAGGAGCTCATTCTGAATTCAACGGTGTATATTTTGATAGGGTTTGTATTGAAGTTAACGAGATAGAAGCCGATTTAAGTTTCTACCCGCTAAGCACTTTGTGTTTTTCTTCTACCTGGAAATGTAATTGTCTCCGCCCCTTAATTAGTGCTGGCCATGATTTAAAAGCCAGGTGATTTGAATCAGTGGGAGACGTTCCCTCCTGTTCTTTGGAATGCTTGTCAGGCTGTGTATGTATGCTGTGAAAGTTTGAAGAACTATATAAAAAAAAGAAAATTGAGAGCTTAATCATTTCTGGATCCTGTTTTTGCATCTCACACCAACACTCGTATTATATACATGTGAAAAAGTAGCAGTCAAACAATAATTTAAATATTTTCTGAGTGGGTGCAATTTCAGTGATGTCATCATTCCACCTCAAAAATGTGTGCCACAATGGTCCCTGAAAAGACAAAAAATGTCTATTAGATCTTTTTATATATGAGGGAGATCCAAGTGTTGGAATAATCTAGGGGGCACAGTGGATTGAAATTACAATTTAATGCTATTGGGCTCTTTAGAGGTTCACAAAAGTAAATCATAGAAAGGTTGGTGGATATCTGATGCATGTCTGATTTATAGACGACTACGCATCTCTCCTTCGATCTCTTTGTCATTGCTGGAGAAATGATGTGGCCGTTTCTTTTGCGATTTTTGGGACGACCTTAAAATACGTAAATTTTAAACTGGCTTGACGCCAGTTTTTGAATATGATAAAGCCCCCAAAAAGGCAATTCATTTGGGTGTAAGAATAATAATAAACAATAGGAAAACAATAGGCCTTCGCAGCGCTTTGCTGCTCGGGCCTAATAATAAACAGTACAGATACAATAGGCCTTCGCTGCGCTTAGCTGCTCTGGCCTAATTATGTAAGTATTGACAAAGCTCAATGTAATTTTTACAGGTGGTGGAGGGTTTTTGTCAGCAGCTGCTGAAAGTAACTAAAAGAGTAACTTGTAATTTAACGTAGTTACTTTCCAAATCAAGTAATCAGTAATCTATCTAAGTTACTTTTCAAAGAGTAATCAGTAATCTAATTAAAGTAACTTTTTTAAAGTAACTATGCCATCTCTACCTAAAAAGCAGTAACATTCCTTCAGTGCTTGCTTGATCATTTGTAGCAAACAGTGTGTAACCCGGGTGTAAATTTTAACTTCATTCCCTCATTCTCTGGGTTTTCCCACTCCTTGTCCCCTTTATCTCAAATCTCGCGGTAGTTTTAATGTAATGTCAGCAATTCTCGCGAGACTACTACACAGCCAATCGCTGTTGAGTATCAGGGTCACACTACCACCGCAACATATTTGCTAGGTACATTAGCTGGAGCGGGAAAGTATGAAAGTTAGGACGCGTTGGGAGGAGCAGAGCTGCAGGTCAGTTAAGCGTTGGGTCATTCTTTTTTCTTAATTTTCTACGATGCTCATATAAACATGTTGAACTATTGGAGCCAACTATTGTGAGCCGAGAGGAGATGAAAAAAACGTTTGTGTGAGATATAAACTGCGGAACTGGTGAGTGTTTGTTTGTATCTTAGCAGTTAGCTCATTGATGTTACTGTTTTGTTGTGTAGCTGCTAGATTACTGACTGCGATGTAAATCCAGACGCCCACAGTTGCCTTGAACAATTAATTGGAGAACGATAAGGTGCCTTAAATATTTATTGTTTAGATTATGTTTTTTACATTTCATGTCAACTAATTTATATGGTGCATATTTATTTTTCATGGCTGTAATTTATATATGAACTTAATATTTACTGAATATGCATATTGACTGAAAATGAATTTGGAATTATATAAAGTGCAAAGAGTGCCATTTATTGAATATATGTGTACACTAGAATGTTTTGATTATATATATATATATTGAGAAAATGGTCCTGGTTTATTATTCAGGCCAGGTTTTGATGGCGAGCTGAAAGTCCAGGCCTAGAACCCAAAGAAAGATTGCACTTTTAGTGCGTGAAGACTTCTGATCTCCTGCCAGGCTGGTAGGAGGCTCATTGCAACCAACGAACAATTTCCTTCCCACTCTGATCTGACTTTCGTCAGTCCATGACCTGCATCAAGCACTTTAGAATTACCTCCTTTGGGACCTCTAACCAACCCCAGCTTGGGGTGGATTAACTGAAGGGTGTGGGTTCATCAATAATGGAACTGTGGGATGGATTGATTGATTAATTTTGTTTTTGCTTTTGTTTTTCTCTTTTGCGCATTTTTATATGGCCATTTGGATGTTTTTCCACTGATGTTGTAAATATGTATATAATTTTTCTCACTATAAATACAAGGCACTCGCAACTGCAATCCTCTAGTCTGTCTGCTCCTTCATGAGTCGCATCTAGCTTCTGAGAAAACTAGCCCATTGACCTTATTGGTCACAATTAATTTACATTTATCTGAAACATAGTATACTGTTATCTTCACAGATATGCTACAAGTGCATCCGTACAGATAAAGAAGATTTTTTGCAAAGTGTATGTTTATAGTACAGCTTTAGCTTAATTACTGCTCTCACTGTGTTGTTCTTCCAGCAAATAAGCTTTTTTAAACGTCTCTATATTGCAGTAAATGATTAATCGATTGCTAAGTCAGTTGATGATTTTTCAATAATTGATTAATCATAATTAGCCAGATTAATTCTGTCAGCATATCCTGAAATTCATGTACTTGCCATTAAGTATGTTTGAAATTATTTTATAACCTCAAAGAATGGTGTGAGCTTCTTCAAAAAATATTCATAATTTTACATAAGGTACTTCTCTAGAAAGATAAAAGGAAAAATCTAAATTTCTCATACACAATTCAACATTTGTCTTTAGGTGTTCAACACAGCTAGGATGAAAATTGATCTCTTGGTTAATTCACCCTTACAAGAGCAGACTTGTCAGTTTTATCTGCTTCAGCGACACGAGACAGATGAGTTGGATGGGAGCCGAAGAATTCAGTTGGGTACATATTGAAGGGTCGAGCTGTTTAATATTCTGCTTCAGAGTACAGAGAACAGAGAGTGCCAGTGTCTGTGAGACTCAGACAGTGAGTCAGTGGCAGTATGCCTACATTGAGACTGAAATTAGAAAAGATGCTGCATATTCTGTAGGCTTTTAATCAAGTTTATGCATATGCATTTTTCCCCTGATGCAGTCTTTTACCACGCATTTTGCTCTGTCAGGCACCCTCATTCTGCTCTTTGATGTGCGAGCGTTAAACTATCCAAACTTTCACACAGCCCTGCCCTTCTGCAGCAGCTCTCTCCCTGCACAGAGGGTGTATAAAAACCGTATTGATGAACTGGATTTCAAAATTATTTGTCATGGCTAATGAAATCAAAAGAAACCGGGTCACTTATATAATCGTTAACTGTTGCAAAAGTGCTCATTCAAAGTGTAAGAGTTTGAGTTTATATTAGGAAAACCTACAATATGTGCAATAGACTGAGAAATAAGACTAGGAAAAATGTTTTGCTAACAAATTATCACATAAAACATAATTTCTGATATTTATTCTGAGCATCAACTCCCTTCAGTTTGAACAAATAACATACTGATTCAGCTCAGTTGCCTGGGAGATTTACTTTTGGACCATATGAAAAGGATGATAAAAACAAGATAAATGGAGATGTTGTGGGAGAATCACAAATACGAGAGGGGATTTGCCTTACCTTGATTTTAGAACTTTTCTATTGAAGTTCATGAGTAAGCCATGTCTGTGCTACATTATCAGCCGTTTCCAATCTGGTTTCAAAGCACACGCTCAATTAAATTTAGATCTGGATTATTACTGAGCCATTCTAACATATAAAAATGGTTTGATCAAAAACCTTTCCTACTTGTCATATAAAGACTACATTTGTTTGTCGAATAACTTATTAATTTGATAGTATATTTTTTGTGCTGTATGAAATGAAATATATGAAATTTCTAAATATTTATTTAGAAAGTGCATGAAAATTAGAATTAAGAGGCGGAGCAATGGCCATACAATGCAACCCTCTGGACTATCGGGTTTTTAGAAACAATATATTGATTAATTTTCATGAATTATTTTCTCTTTTAAATGAATAATACTTTAATAGCTGTTCTAAAGCAACTTCAGAATGAATGAACATGAACCAGAAGTGGTCTGATTTCACCGCAGCGACTACATTGGACGTGTCGAGAGGAAAAGAAGCAAGAATAAAAAAGACTGAAGTGATTTAGTTTTGCCAACAGCAGAGTTTATATAGAGGTTTGCAAAACCGGATTTTATCTTGATTTTACACTTCTCTTAACAGCAAACTAATTTGCATATGAATTAATTACTTGCGTGGAGCTAAATATTTAGCTAACAGCTAGATGGCTAGCAACCTAAATATTTAGGTCCTTTGCAAATGTTTAGGCTGGAAAGTAATTTGCAAATTAAAAATTTAGTTTGGAACTATGACGATTATAAATGTATACCATAGTGAAAATATGAAATTTGAAAAATGATCAACAAAATACATTGAAAATTGTGATTTCAACACAAAGTTGGGGAAATGTTTATGGATTTTTGAATACTTTTACAGATTGCTTTACATCTCTTGTTCATTTAAATAAAAACATATTAACTCTACTAGTGTTAGCTAGATTAGTCCATTTCTTGCTGCATGTTTGTACTTGTCCACATGCAAAGTAGGTGTCTGGTTATAAAAATGGCAGTGACAATTTTTAAAAATGTAAGAATGATGTTACTGCTTTAATGTGTTCATGAGATTAGTTCAGTTTAGATGTCTAATCTCTTCTCTGCTATTTATTTGCCTGCTAGAATATTAACCAATTGTGTGTTAAACTGTATTCATGTAATCACTTTCTGCAAAGTAAGGCGAAAGTAATTGAGTTCCTGTGCTGCAGGATTACCATAAATAAACATGATATTATATAATATGCTTACCAAGCTAGGCTTTTAGTCACAAGCTACATGGAGTCAAATAAAAATAAAATTTACTTCAGTGCCATTTGATTACTCTTCCTGTCTACTGTGGTCGCTTCTGTCACATTGGCAAAGACTTTTATTTATTTATTTTTTTTTTTGTCTTGGTGGATGAAATGCCATCTGTGGAAATGTGATGCAGAGAGGAAATACAGTATGCCAGGAAGGTTGGTAAGGAAGTTTTGCATGGCCAAAATATAACTCCATTCATGCATGAACTGGGCTTTGCTCTGCAGTAGTGTTTTAATGTTTAGGGCAGCACACCACTTTTTGACCAGGCACATAATATGCCACCCAAATATTATCCATGTGAAGCAGAATATGTTCATTTAAATTTGGCTGATTTAATTTATATGAGCTTGGATGTTTTCAGAAAATACTGAAAAAGTCATCACCTGTGTATTAAGCATCTTTATGTCATTTTACTTTGCAAGGGTAAAGAAATAGATTAATATTTTTCTACTGTAGGAAAATACATCTCTTAATTTTGACCTTGCATCAGAAAAAAAATCTCTTTTTGATATACTCTCTACTTCAGGTAGAAGTACTATACTTCAATTGTGTTATTTTTATTTAGTTAAAATTAAACTTCTTTTTTTGTTTATTTTTTTTCTAGGGAGGGTAGGCAGGATAGTCTGACACAAAAGCAAAAGGTAAGTGTAGAGAGGACAATAACGACCCCACAGATGAAAGCCAGCAACAACCAAGAATGGTAAGAAAAGCAAAAACACTTCATTTTCTGAATGGTTTCAGTGCTTTGCACCAGCTATGAAAAACATGTTTGAAGGAGGAGGCTTGTGGTGTAATTGAATCCATCTTTTCAGCAAAAAACTTGTAATTGTTTCCTTTACAAAGTTCCCTAACTACTGTGTTCTAACTTATTTTCCATATTGTATTTAGAAGAATTTTTCATCCAACAAAAATTAAGGAAGCATACGTTAAAAATCTTTTTAAAACACATTCTAGTCTGAATCAAAAACAGTTGCACACCAAGTTGCTAAATCTCTCCTATTTGAATAATCATCAAGAGACCAGGCTTAGAGCTATTTCACTAATAAATAATGCAGAGAAGGATTTGGGGCAGTGTTTTACATCCAAATTAGCTTTTATCTCCTTTTGTGACCAAGGTCTTGGAGGTTTTTGTAGTGGGGCAAGAAGAAGCAGTGTCGTCCAACACCTCGTTGTAAAAGCTCTTCATGTTCAAAATACTAAAATTCTCATTGTGAAAAGCCTGCTTCCAAAAAGACTCAAATATGTTTTTATTTCTTTGATCATAAAATCATCAAATTTAATTCAATTCTTTCACAAATGCAAATTTTTCTCTTGTTTTTGCAACTGATGAAGAAATGAAAGCCTTCAGAGAAGAGATGCAACATGCCTCTGTGCTTTAATGCCATATGCTGAAATCCCTCAACATATGCCGTTAGATTTCACTTTTCCTTCAGGTGCTTCTTAAGAGATTCATTTCGAATTCCAGAGGCTTAGTATTTTCCTCTGGGAAGCGATGAAGACTTGTCATTCTTCAAGCCTAATTGCATTTACTGTAAGACATCAAAGAAGAATGAAAAGGGGGAGGCTAATATTGAGGAAACATTCTTCCTGAGCTTTTCAGCTTATCTGAAAATGTGCACATTACATAAGACCAATAAAAAAGGGATTTTTAGTGCACAAATATGCGCTTTATGTGAAGTAGCTCAATATACTGAGCAGTTCATAAGCTCCATGCTTGGTCAGGGCTCCTTTTGCACGAATCATGATGGGGTTTGATGTGTCTCATCTTTCTCTTGACAAAACCCCAACGAATCTCAATGTGATTCAGGTCAGTTTTCAGGTCAATGAAGCACAGTGATACCATGGGTTTTAAAGCAGGCTGGAAAATTATTGTGATATTAGTGGTACTATTGTTATCACAATAGCGCCACAAAATATCATGATAAAATCTTACATCCATATAGCCAACTCCTATTGTGAACTCTTGAGGCTCTGACTTTGCACTTCACAATCCCATCAAAGCTACTGTTCTTCCTGCCTGAAGGCATTTATCTGTCCCATGTTTTCCTTCCACCAAACATTCTGTAAGTATACTTATAGCAACATTTATCTTTAACATTTTTTTTTTTTAGCAATTAGCTTTTGTAGCTTACTCTCTTAAAGATTGTGTTAGGGACTTGCAGTCAGGTCAGCAGTCTTCCCTGTGGTTATGTTGGTAGATTAAAATTATGATTGTGACTCAGTGAACAGCATCATGAGCTGTGTTTTTTTTTCAGAACCTATTATTTTATTTATCTTTTTGTATTTGTTTCTCTTTTTTGCAATGGGCCCTTCTGCAATGGAATAAAGATTGATTGATATGTTTTTTTAAGTAACTAAATTTGTGTTTTCATTAACCATGAGGCACAATTAACACAAATAAATAAATCTTATGCATCTACTGCGACAGCTGGAGATAGGCACCAGCACCCCTCCTGACCCCAATGGGATAATGGTGTAAGAAAATGGATGGATGCATCTACTGCTATCTATCTCATCTAATTTAATGATTTAACAGTGCATAAATAAATTATAAGGGTTTATACTGAAAACACAATAAGTGAGGTATTATTGTACTTCTGAGCCACAGAAATTAGCCTTAAACTTGGTTTCAAAGTGTGAATTTCATTAAATCGTGAAATTGTACAGATCACGTAATGGACTGGGTTACATAAGAAAATAATTACCCTGATAAGGAACGTGGCACCCTGCTAACTTGACTTGATTTGTTTTAGCTGTGTCTCTGAACTCAGCCGTTATAATCAGTGGAATCAAGGTGTGGGTTTAAGTCTCAGCTGGGGGGTCCTGCAAAGCCATTAGCACGGAAACTCCACGTCAGCTTCCTGTCGAATAAATTGCATCCGACGGATTTACAGCACACTGGGTTGCAGTAGCCTGTAGGTGATGAGAACCTTTAAAAAAATAGATTGCCTTTGGGTGGGAAATTTGCTGAGGGGGGTCTACCCTGGGTCTCTATCCCCTCAGCTCTAACAGCACTGCAGATGCTTTCAATCGTCACCTCCAGCTTCCATTTCTATGATGGAATAAACACACCTGCCTCTTGTGGCCCCCAGAGACCCCAATTCGCACAGTTTTCATTCGGCAAAGCTGCTGTAAATTCAGTAGGAGTCATATCAGAGCCTGGCAGTTGCTGGAGTTCAGCTAATCTTCTGAAGCTTTAAACAATGTGTTTGTCAGAGGCAACGCCTGCCAAGCCCCTCAGCTAAGCGGCTCTCAGAGAGGCAAATGATTCCCAGGAACTCTCGTGTCTCTCCTCTACTGTTCTGCAGCCAGATGTTGGGAGCTAAAATATGTGGGAGAGCATCAATGCAATGCAATGAATGCCTCAAGCAGAAGAACCACAACAAAACAGTTTATTTTTCTTCGCAAGACATGCTGTTTGCCTCTACAAGCATGTAGAGGCATTCTGATGTAAGCATCAGGATGCCTTTATTGACTCTAGATAATGTCGTTGGTAGTATTTGCAGTTTTTGTAAAAAGAAAAATAGAACTACACTCTTAGAAATTTGCTACAACAGCACCCTAGAAACATTGGCACAGTTTATAAACGGGTAAAAAGTCTTCATTCTGAAGAAATTAGACAAAACAAACCTGTAATCTGAGGACAGTTGGGAAATAATTCTATGTGAAGAATGATTATTATTTTATTTTTATCTTTTTGCCATATCACCTGTATATGGAAAGAGGTTTAGGGTCGCTGAAAAAAAAAAATTCTAAAACTTTTTCTCAGAAGATTAAAGTCAGAATTCTGAGGAAAAAAAATCCGTCTTCTGTACCTGTGCCACAATTATTGTGGCATCAGATAATTCCTATTTAACGTATCAAACTCAAGGCTCGGAGGCCAAATCTGGGTTTATACTGAAAACACAATAAGTGAGGTATGTTTGGACATATGCAGAAATACAATATTTTCAAATTTAACAATGACATTTGGTCAGCCTTGTTATAATGGAACAGTAAAAACAAACCAAAATAAAGCTCTTAACAATATTTTTCATATTTTATAAAACCCATACCTGTTTGAGAAATCAAAAGAAACATGTTGCACACTTAATGTGTGATTTTCGCAGGTTCTTTTATTTGATGAACACTGTTAACAGACAAGAGTGACAGTGAGTGCCTCCGCTAACCAGCTGTTACTGTGCTAAATTGCCGTTGGCTCGCTTCATAAATAAATATTTACAATATAGGTCAAACAATTACTCATTCAAAACTTTCACACAAATGTCTGGTTACTTTACTCTAGCTCACTTCCCCTACAAGCGACAGTTAATATAAATAGCAATGCTAATTGATATTTACTTGTTAACAGACAAGCGCGACAGTGAGCGCCTCCGCTGCTGTATCTGCAGTTTAATGCATCTCTCAGTTTGAGTAGAAGTGCAGCTTAAGAGTATAGTCAACAGAAGTCTTTAAATAAAGTAAGAAAAAGGGAGGGGGTGTAATTATTTCTAATGTCCATTCTGTCACACTTAGCAGTGATCACGCTGCACAGTCTGGTCCAAAACACCTCCCTTTGCGAAGAAAATAACATCCAAAACAAACAAAAATTAGTCAAATCAAATGAACAACCAAGAGAATCCCGCCACAATTGCGTGAAATCAAGCTAACATAATGCAGTTACATAACTGTAACAGAGGAACTCGTATTAGCTTGCTGTACATTTAATACAATCCAATTTAGGCTTACATAGACCATAAAACATTCCACAGTTGAGAAAAAAAAAAATTCCTCAGACACTGGTATAAATGTTTAACTTATGAAATGTGAATTAACCAAGAAAAATGTTTTTCATCTGGACCGATAATGTAGCACGTCTTATCTCCTGCTAACCCAGCGCAGCATATAACTTCCTCTGCATGCTGCACATTTGTCCTCAAATAAAAAAGAGCTGCTGGGTTGGTTGCAGGCATATTTCAATATTTAAGTGTGGCACTTAAATATCGGGCAAAGCTGTACTGCTTATTCTTTTCCATTTGTTCTTCTGAACTATAAAGTTTAAGGTGAAGGGCATACAGAAGGCGGTTGCTGATGATAAAGCCAGCAGATAAATAAGATCAGGCTGAAATCCATGAGCAGAAGGCCATGGTGTAAATATCCCAGTATATTAAAGCTTTGCCTCCCACACTTGACATAGTTAATCACGCAGCTCTCACTGTCATCCACAAATAGCCTCGCATTAGTCAGTCCACACCGCCTCAGAAGTCTATGTGAGACACACAAATGACACTACAGTTACCCCAAACAAACATGGCTGCTTCTTATTTCCTTCCACATTCATAGCTAATGCACTTAGGTTGTTAGAGTTTGGTTGCTTCACCTTTTCACCGACTGTATAGGTGAAAAAAACTAGAAAATTTGGTATTCACTCAGAATTCCTTTGACAGTACAGGGACTTGGAAAGGTGTTGATTCCATTTCATCTAAGAGGTCAACGGTCACATGTGGGGGTTTTGTCTTTTGAATAAGATAAAAACTAACCTACAAGTAACTTTTCAGCAAGATATAGAACCTTGTTTTAAGTCAATAGTTTCTTAATATTAATGAAAAAGTACTAGTTCTACTGACAGATTGCTTCCCTTAAAGCATGACGAAAATATCTTGTTATAAGTGAAAGAAATCAATCTCATGTTTTTAAAACATCTATATTAAGGAATTATTGACTTATATCAAGATCCTATATCTTGCTGACAAGTTACTTCTAAGTTTGTTTTAAGATATTTGCACTAGAGACTAGACAAAAAATACTTGGTAACATCGTTCAGGACAAATAGTGTCAACAGATTCTTGAACCTGAGCTGTGACTTTATATATAATGCAATTAAAAACAACCTGTTAAACTGTGCTATGATTCTCAGATCAATCATAAAAGATCCCTGCAGACAGCTGAACTGCCTTATTAAATTTTCAAACACCACAAAAAAATAATTGACATCCAAGACACATGAAGCAATGGTCCTGTTAAAGATGAACAATAATAAAAGAGCAGAAAAAGCATGTGGGGATAAGCTCTTTTCTTTCCTTCAATTTTCATTGTTGGGATGAAAAGTGATATAGCAAACAAGCGCAAAATTTAAAATGACAGGGAGATAAAGACAAAACCAGCACAGATTTAGAAACCAGCTTAAAAAGCCCAGTGTTACATAAGGAGAAAATAGGTCAGGAAAAGTGGAATAAGTAGTATGAAGATTTCCTCTGAGCATGCATAGTGTACGTACTTCTCTTTAAAGGCGTAAAAATGAATTAATGAACCTCAGAGTTGTTTTTACCAAACAGGACATAGAGACATGTGAAATGAAATGTGCTAGATCTAAAGCGCTATGCATTCGCTGCTAATGACAGCCAGAAGCAGAGATCAACCCTTTAACCATTTAAGTATTCAGACACAGTCATATCAGATTTCTATCTTACACAACCTGTTTTGGTTCCCTTCTGCTTTGCATAATCATGCATAGCTCATATTTATAGCAGAGAAAAAAAATACAAAGCCCAGTTGAATTCATAGGGAAATGTGGATATGAAGTCACAATTCAATGTAGCAGCTTTAATTGAAGAAATAATCCTCTGATTTAGGTTGCGATGTATCAAATAAAGAGCAGGAAGATGCCATCTTTTTCACTGTCGGTCTGTTGGTTCTAAATTTATGTTTCTTTGGGTTAGGTTATTTAATTTGCTGTGTCACCCCTGTCTGGAGAATATTAGTAGATTAATAACTTATTTCCTGTATACATCAATCAGCATTGAGACGGGAGCAAAATTTATATGTGTTGATATAAAAGCTTCTAGAGGACTTCTCATTCTGTCACAATATTACATATCTACCTCACATTTCTGTAGAACAGGAAGGGATGATACAACAGAAAAATAAAGCTTTAATGTCAGCCTAACTATGTGTTTGGTACTCCCCCGACATGCTGGATGCTTGAAACTCAAGTGAAATTGACAGCTTGTCTCGACTATATGATTAATTTGGCTAATAATTATCTGACCAGTTGAAAGTACTCGTATATACACCAGTATATGTGGCAAAATGTAACAGCCTTCACAATGTCTCAGATATTTTGTGTTATCCAGGTAATTAACTTTAGCAGGAGATTACAGCACTGTCTTTTGTCTTAGTTCCCTGAACATATGAGCAGCTGGTTGACATTTTTTTATCAAAACTTGTTTTTTTTTTCTGTTTTTACTAGCTTGTGTGCATTAATAGCTATTCCCGTGCTTTGTGGAAATGAGTCAAACATGCATACATATGTTTTCTTTCAGTTTACATAAAAAGCACACATGTATAATAAACATAATCTGAAGTTCTATACATATAAATATTCTGTTTAAACAGGGAAAAAAACAGATATGTATTCACCAAGTTGTCTGACAACCTAAAGAAGAGCTAAACCTATAAAAGGTTTGCCTTACTGAAAGAAAGATATCCACTTGTAACAGAAAAACACTCTATTTTGAGCAACAAGAACAGGATTTGAACCTTTATTTCTTTGAAAACTCTTTCTGCATTTACCAAAATGAATAATGAGATTTTCATTTAAATAGCACATTTGGGTGCACCAAAGTCTGATTTTGAGTAAAAGGCATCAGTAGATGTGTGTTCTAATTAACCATAAAATTAAAGAGAATGCAAAAATAAAGTGAATTAAGTATAATCTACAATGAAATTTAAAATATGGGGCTATGCACGTCTGTTGCTGACAGGCATCATCAAGCTGAAACATCTTGACTTTCAAGTTCTTGTTGCAAAGAACCCCAAGTAGGTTCTTTACTCGTAGCTCATGCAGTAAAATTCTGTTTTCTGAGATACTGTAAAATCAAAGCTCTATTTGCTGAGATTTATTTCCATATTGCAGGCAGAAAAATGGAAGATGGAAAATGTGAGAAGAGATAAATTAAACAAACGAGAAGAGCATAGAATTACTACCAGTGATAATAGATTGCTGCTTTCTCCCTGCTATGTGGTCACTGCTAAGTACCACTTTTATAATCCAGAACAAGCTGCCAGACATAAAGGAGGCCTAAGGGACATCAAGTTGGAAGGAAAACTTTGTGAACCAAGTAGATAGAGCTGCAGACGGAAATTTCTGTATGAAGGCCTATCTCTTTTTTTTTTTTTTTACATTTTCCATGTTAAAATACACATTTCAGTGTATTTTACTATGTTTTTATGTGACAGATCAAAGTACCACATATGTTGTAATGTGGAATATTCTTTTTTTCAGAACTTTTTACAAAAAAATTTTTTTTTAAAACTATGCCATGCATGAATGACTGTCTCTTATGAAAGAGAATTAAGGCCACTAAAAATAGATAAATAAATTCTGACTTTTATATTCTGAGATCAAAAGTCAGAATTCTGAAATTAAAGCCAGAATTACTTTTTTCCCCAGTGACGCTAATTCTCTTCCCCCTTTTCTGATACTCATAAAAAATTTTTTTGAAATCACATAATTACATGAATTTTGAATTTATTAATTTTTTTCTTTGTGGCTGTTGAAAATGAAGAGATATTTTGTTCAGATTGTTCTCCTTTGTGTAGTTGTATATAAACTCGACCATAGCTGTTGTCCTTGTTGTGTAGTCGGCTGCAGGAAGACCATAAAACTTAAAAGCACACTAACGACTGGGTCACTGACTGCGAATGGACAAGGAGAATGAACTTTATGAACGTCACACGCTTTGGCTTTCTTGATGTACAAGCCCAGAAGGAGCGTTGGTCCGGCTGCTAAATGAGCCTCCATGGAACCCAACTGTCCAGTTCCATAGGAGAGGCTTCTATTAAAAAGCAGCAGCTGGAAAATGAGCAATCGGAGCAAAGCTGCCCAAGTGAGACATTAATGTTGAGGGCGGGAAAGAAGAATGGTTTGCAATTTTCTCCTCCCACCTCAGAGACACACACACACACCCCAACCAACTGTGTACCTACTAATCATATCACAACCTGCAGAGGCTGAACCATAAAGAACAAACATGCTGTAAATGCATCTACTGAACAGACACTCTGCTTCCAAGTGGAGAAACAAGTTTAACAAGATTTCTGGCATATTTGTTTCATTGGTCATTTAATGTATTATTCTAGACATTGAGGTACATTTTTGGGAAGGTACAACACCAACTTTTTTTATTGCCACTGTTTTATTGTTATTGTTAAAATTGTGTGAACACACAGTAAAGTCTTTATTAGTGACTATATTGTGATGTAATGTTTCAATAAAAACCTGCAGCTTCCAGGTTTGTTCGATACTTTTCATAATAAAAAACATCAACGTAGCTTCTACTTTTTCTCATAACCATACAGACGATTTTTTTCTCATTTATTGGTATGAGTCACTCAATATCAACATGAAGAATTGCATTGTGTTATAACGATGTGTGGTAAAATGTCTAGGAGTTCTCTTCAGAACTTTATTTAATGGCGCCTTAATGCAAAATCTATTCTGGCTGATCCATGTCATCCATTTAGGATATAGCTCGTTTTTCTCCCATCCGGGCTCGGATATACTCAGCCACTCACTCTATCAGTTCTAAAAAAAAAAATGTTTACATTTGAGTATTTACTGTAACTGTTTGTGTGTGTATGTCTGTGGTTTTCTTATAGTTACTGTCTACTTTAAAATGTTTAATAAAAACACACAACCTTGAACTTTGAAATTCACAAATCTATTTATGCGTGCTAAATGTTGGCATGCAAGAATTTTTTTCTTACATCTTGCTGAAACTACATGTAGAGGAAGATCTACACACAGCTAACCCACATTTAACATTTATCACAGGGGCAGTATTAATGTATTAATATATGTATTTTTCAGGCGCATAGTGCCATTTTATAGCACGATCAACCTTCAGCTAGTGTTACACATTGGTAACACTATTTGAAGGGGTGTGCATAAGACTGACATGACGCTGTCATAAACATGTCATAATCACAAACATGAATGAGTCTTTATGAATGTTTACAAGTGTTGTCATGAAGTGTCATTTGGTAAATAATGGCACTTTTAATGCAAAGTTGCACTAAAAGTTGCATTAAAAATGTAAACTTTGCATTATTTGGTCAATAATGACTGTTGTAACACAAAGTTCTCTTAAAATTTGCATTAAAAGTGTCAACTTTGCATTAAAAATTGCATTATTTACTGAATGACACTTCATTGCGTCAGTCATAAATATTCATGAGGACTCCATGTTTGTGACTGTTATGATATCTTTATGATGGTGTCATGTCAGTCTTATGCACATCCCTTCAAATAAAGTGTCACCCCAAACATTTGACTTCGCAATTTATCACCTTGAAATTGTGCTTCTCTGAGAGGCTCCTGCTCTTCTCAGTCCTCCCCTTCACAACATTTCTCTATTAATATTTCTCTGGTTCTGGTCTGCTCTGCATCCCCAGAACCAAACGAAGAGAAGCAGCATTCAGCATCTATGCACCAAAAATTTGGAACAAACTTCCAGAAAACTGTAAAACAGCTGAAACACTGAATTCCTTTAAATCTCGACTAAAAACCCACCTGTTTAGAATTGTATTTGAAACGTAATCAATTACAAATTTAATGATGG
>CAEGAG010186911.1:0-10115 GCA_903067065.1 Brachyrhaphis terrabensis
CTGTCAGGTTAATTGGGCTCTCTAAATTGTCCCTAGGTGTGAGTGTGTGTATGCATGGTTGTTTGTCCTGTTTGTCTGTGTTGCCCTGCGACAGACTGGCAACCTGTCCAGGGTATACCCCGCCTCTCGCCCGGAACGCAGCTGGATATAGGCACCAGCAACTCCCGGCCCCATTAGGGACAAGGGTGAAAAGAAGATGGATGAATGAAGAATCCACCTTTAAACTCGTGATATCAGAGAAATATTCAACCTTTAATGTTTTGGTACAATATTAAGTTTTTGTGTCATTAATGAGTAATAATACTTTCACATTTACTGCCCAACAGGATGTTTTGTTGTTTAACAATATGGAAAATATAATGAAGAATTTAGCAGGTTTGCTTTAAATCAGTGGCTGTATTTCACCAGCAGATGTCACTGTGGTTAAATATTGGGAGCAATGTCCAAATCAATTTTATGGATTTTAATCCAAGATAAAAAAAAAAAAATTTAAAAAAAGAATCTTTAACTTTTTTTTTCTTTTTTAAATAAATTTAGATTTTTCCTTCAAACAAACAATAACCCCCCCATGTTACAACACCTTGTGAAAATGTTCATATATTAACTTTTTCAGCACTTGAGAGATTAAAACAAACATTTTCACAGTTGTATTGGGATTTTATGCTACAGAAAGTAGTGCATAATTTGGAAGTGGAAATAAAATTATAGTTGTCAACATTTATAGAGATGAAATTACATTTAAAACTGGTTTCTTTTTCTTTAATGCTCTTTAAAAAAATCCAACCCAGTATTAGCATAAAGATAGTTTAAAATCTGTTTAATTTGTTAAATCAATCATGTTTTTAATATAGAAAATTTCAGCAGCACAGCAGTTTAAAGTGCCTTACATCATGAAAACATACAAACAAACAGTCATTAATTGTGAAATCAGTAAGAAACTTTACATTTTGTCAAATGAAATCATCAAAATCATCAATACATCAAATATATTGATTAATGTTCCATTTATTATGAGTCAAAGTCAGTGAGGCTAAAAACATGACAATTTTTAGCTTTGATTTAAAGTAACTCAGTGTTTCGGCTGTTTTGTAGTTTTCTGGAAGTTTGTTCCAGATTTGCGGTGCATAGAAGCTGAAAACTGTTTCTCAATTTGTTATGAAACACGACATGAAGCATAAAGCTGTGACAAAGAGGCAAATCAATATAATCAATCTGATTTAATTTCCAGTTGCACTGGAAGAAAACAAATGTCTTCTGGCTCAACTTTAAAAGCATTTATGGTTTGTGTTCAACCATAAATGGAAGCAGCAGATGATTGTTCTTTCCATTTCTTTTCCTTTTTGGTTGATTTCTTTAATAATTCCACTTCATTTCGCAACAAACTAAGTTTTTTTCCATTTAAAAATGCTGATCAGTTGGAGTGCTGCTCAGTATATCTGCAGGATCATGACCTGAAAACTAATATATTGGCATTGCTGTTTCTCCGCCTTCCCCTCTTCTGCCTCAAGGTGACTCCTCCATCTGCACCCTCCCTGGTGTTGCCAACGCCTCTCTATGCAGCAGGCATGGCACCGTAGCTAAAACCTGGTTCCCTTCTTGTTTTTGGAGACCTGCTGCAGCCTCACGTTTCATATTCCTCTTGGAGCCTCAGAGATGCACCAATCAGGAGGAGATTGAGAAAGAAGTCTGAATTTAACAGTGGTCCTCATGCTTTGTTTTTATTTCACTCACGTTTCTTTTTTCTGTTCCCGTTGTGGCTGAGGTGCATCTCTGAACTGGTTTCAAATCGCTGCACAGCATCCGTGTTTTAATCACTTTCTCCTTCTGCCCTCCCCTCTCTGAAGAGAGAGAAAGAGGAATCTGAAGTAAACATTTACATTTATATCTAAATGGGTGGGGTGGGCTGTGAACGGATGAATATAGAGGAAAGAAAATAGAAAAGATGCAGAGATTAAGATGCAAGACTTCATAGTGATTCAACAAACTGTTTTTGGAGACAATTCAATTAATAGATAACGATGAATTCATTTTTATAACTTCAAATAGATTTAAAAAAGCAACACATGAAGATGAATAAATCCATCTCAAATAATTGAAATATGTCAATCATAAATATTTGAATGTTTAATATTGATATCTTTCTTTATTATGCTTTCAGGTCAATAATTTCAGTATTTTCTTTGCTGCAGCACAACAAAGGACAGAAACTGAATGAATTATAGTGACAATTTAGGTTATTTCTGGATAGATGCAAGAGCACAGGAAGGACAGGTAATTCAAGATATTCCCAGATGTCAGGAAGAAGATTATTTTGGTGGTAATTTGTCATTTTGAGGAAAGTTTGGCTATGGAAAAAGAAGAGACTAAAGGTTAGAGAAACTGCCAGGACAGCCAACAAACTGGACCAGAACTTCATGGATACAACAGTAAAAAAGGATGTGAATGATGTTGGCATAGATTATAAATCTCTGGGATTATTGATCCATTTCTTGGTAAATGTGTTACTTTTAGTCAGCTGTGATTTTGGCCTTGAAACTCTCCCTAATGTTATTTTTGCGCAACATCTTCCTTATTATTGAATCACGAACTCGGACTTTAACTGAAGCAAGAGAAGCCTGAAGGTTTTTAGATGTTTTTGGTTCTTCTGTGACCTTCTGGATGAGTTTGTGAAGCACTCTTGGAGTAGTTTTGGAAGATCACCCCCTGAAAGGGTCACCAGTATGAACTAATTGAAACTCCTTAAAAATCTTTCCAGGCTGCAAAACGTTGTTAAATGTCTTTAAATTGTGGCACTGTTCTTTTCTGAAGCCTTTCAGATTACCTCATGTTGTCAGTAAGTACTTTCTTGATTCGTAACTCTGACACAGGACTGCAGCTTCAAACGGCTTTCATGAAACAAAATTACACAACGACAGCTTTAAACGTCAGATAAACACAAATATTTTGAGAGACTAGCTTAATGCTTCAATGTGAGGGTTATGTGAGACCAAATATTAAATATTAACTGGGAGCAGATGAAGTCTTAGGGGTTGTGAAGACTTGATTTATGTTTCCTAAATGGCATCCACTGCAAAAACGCAAAATCTTACAAAGTATTTTTGGTCTAGTTTCTAGTGCAAATATCTTAGTAAACTTGAAAAAAGACAAACTAACTTTCAGTTAAATTTTTTAGCAAGAAATAAGAGTCTTGTTTTAAGTAAATAACTCCTTAATATTGATGAAAAAGAACAAGTTTATTTCACTAAGACATTATTCCATGTTATCAGTTAATTTATCTGCCAACAGATCAAGTTCTTTTTAATCAATATGAAGGAATTATTTACTTAAAACAAGCCTCCTAATTCTTAATGAAAATTTAGTTTCAAGTTAATTTGTCTTATTTTAGGGGCACTAATATATTTTCACTAGAACCTAGACCAAAAATACTTGGTAGGATTTTAACATTTAATGAATGCAAATTTTAATTCATGATTTCCACATTTATCATTTTGTTTCAAATTGAAGGCAATCATTGAGCCATTATGGAAATAATTGCATTCATTTCCAGTTTTCTTGACATTAACACATGCATATATATTCTTAATTTCTTTATTTACTGGCTTACGTTTCCTTCATCCCTCCATTATTAACACATTTGATATTATTGTAGCTGGCCTGCGGCCGGCCTGACTCGCCAATGCTCATTAACTCGTTTGAATGCTCCCGGTGAGTGATGTCGCTACCTGGCCGTGTTGACACCTGTACAGCCTCTCTGTTTACCCAGCAGCCCCAAGGAGCTGCCACTGCTACCAGGAAGTAATGGGGCTGTCGTTCCTGCCACCACTCACTCCTTCAGGGATCCGGCCACTACAACAATCATTTCACCCTCACATCTCGCCCTCAACCGCCTCCCCCTCCTTCATACTTCTGGCTCAAATCCCTCTCTTACACCTTTAACCCCCTTCTATCATCTTTATCCCTTTTCCTCCCTCTCCCTTCCACATGAGCATTGTACAGAAACACACAATAGGCCAGAAGCAAGGCTGGAAAGTGAAAAAGAGGGGGTCGGCGGACGACGAGAGGAGCGGTGAAGGGAGGGGAACAGCGGCGTGAAATAGTGTGAACTCCGAGGCAGAATGGAGTAAGAGAGGAGGGATGTAGACCACGGGGCGAGCAGAGAGACTGGCTAATGACGTATTGATTCGGCTGTGCCTGCAGCGAAACAGTGGGAGTGTGTGGGAGGAGAGGAGTCACAGCTCGCAGATGTCTGAAAACACCTGGGTGGGAAAGATGTTGTTTATTATACGCCTGTGCTGACAGGAGGAGAAGAAGAAGCAGCACGGTTTGTGAAAACCTTCATGTGTGCACGCAGAAACTCTGCTCACACTCCCTGCAGCTCCTGCAATTTCAAGAAGAAGCTACATTTATTTTATTAATCTGGTAAATAAAAGTTCAGCTCTCTTAGAAAAAAAATGCCCCAGCTTGTGGCTGTAAAAGCTCACATTTAGAGGTAGATGGGCATTGGGGATCACATTAGGTGAGATCCTCTGGGGATGGAGGCTTGCTAAGGGGGAGAGATGGAGGGATAAAGTGGAATTAATTGGATTTTGTGTGTTTTCTCTTAATAATGCATCATGGACTGGATGTGTCCATGCTCCAGTGTCCCCGGGGACAAACAGGTGAGGGATGTGGGCTGTTGAATACATTTCTGGGTGAATCATACAATCTTTATTGACTGGGTGAATTAATGATGCTAAAGGAGGGCGGGGGAGTGGAACAATAGAAAATGCTCCAGCTATGGTTTATTATGCAGCCAGCAGGGTTACAAAAAATCTGAAAAGTGTGGATTGCATATGTGTTTAGGCCACTTTATTTTGATACTCCTGCATAAAACCCAGTTGTGCTTAGAAGGTATTTAATTTGGGTGGAGCTAAATGAGGAGTAATCCTGAAAGAAAAACTGTTAATGGTTTTCTTCCAGAAACCATTAACCCTTCCGGTCTTCAAGCAGGACAGCGACTCTTAAATGGGATCTATTATCCAAAATCCACATTTTTCACATTTTTATACTTCCATTTGGATCTCAACTGCTTCTACAAACAATCACTTAAAAAAAATATCCAGACATTTTATTTTAGCAATACGTTCTTGTTTTTGGTGTCTGGAAAATGAGACGTTTCAAAAATCTCCCGATTGTTAAGTCACACTGTGCTGTGACTTAGTAACCCACGCAGATCTCCAGTACATATGGTCAGCTGGTTTTACTACATATAGGTCACTGCAGTGGTTACTAGAGAAGTTAATTGCTTTTTTTTTTGTTGACTTACCATTCAAAAACCACTTCATGAATTTTACTGGTTTTGCAGGAGGCTCCACTTCTGCTTTTCAAAGATGTACAGTTGTAGAATTTCTCATCTGTTATCAATAATTTTCATGTGAGTGTAAACATTGATTTGGGGGCGTGGCCAGCAGCAGCTTATTTGGATTTAAAGGGACAAGATGCCCAAAAGCAGCTCAAAATAGGCAGAAGTGACCAGGTTGAAATCTAATTATCTAAGAATCAATTTGTGCAAAAAATTTAATGAACAAGTTCTTTATCGTAACCTGTTCAAAGAAGCATAATACAGCACAGCAAGTGCTACAAAGGAATAATTTAGTGGGAAATATGTTAATATTAGAATGTCTACATACAAAAGGCAAAAGACCCAAAGTAAAATGCAAACCACATTATTCTGACTTTTTCTGTAAAAAAGTAAAAACAATGTGTCATTTTCCTTCCACTTCACACTGATGCCCCACTTTGTGTTGATCTACCCCAAATAAAAGCATATTTCTCTCTATAATGTGATAAAATCCTGCACTGTTAAATCAGAGGTAATGTAAATATATAAATGTAGCAAACCAAAAGACTGTGACAATCCTGTCGTTTCTCCTGAGCTGATGAGATAAGTTTCCGCCCTGTTATTAAATGTGAGTTCATCTGTGATCCAAGCAGAAGCAGCAGCTGGAACAGGAAGTCATTCAAGCATCACAGACTCTTAAGCTGAATTAATTAAGGCTACTTCATATCCTCTGTGCCTGTGCCAAACTTTATCTCAATCCACTTCCTGCTTTCCAGTTGCATTTTGTTCCTTCTGTTTCATGGGAAATATATTCAAGCTGCTGGATCCTATTGAGGAAAAGATCCAATGCATTTTTAAAGTGGCCACAACAGAAAGAGATTGCTTTAATTCCTTCCCTCCTCAGTCTCACCTCTACATTTACATCTCCTCCTTTGTCTGAAGAGACAGAGCAGCAAAGCGTCTTGGAGAACTGGGAATAGCATGGCTGAGTGAGGATTTGATGGGGTGGCATCAGGGAATCAGCTACCATCGCGCTGATCACCATGAAAAGCCATTAATTTGTTTAAGAGGGCTTACATGCCCCACAAGATTGTCCTCCTGTTTGTGATTGGCAGACTCAATTCTGCTCAACATCTCTTAAGTGTGTCTGCTTCACGCTTATCACTTTCATAAGCAGAAAAACATACTTCCTATTATTGCTGTATAGCAGCTACATTCCTCAGTTTGTCACATATATTCATTAATAACCTTGATTTAGTCACCATGTATATTTAAACACATGAATTTCAGGCAACACAATCATGATGAAAGGCTTCTGTTTCTATTTACTTTGTGTTATTTATTGCAGGTGTGTTACACATGAAAATTAATTTTTAAGGTTTCATCAGTTTGTCTCAGCTCCAAGTTCTCTGAATTTATTCTAACAAAAAAGGAAATCAAGCTGGTGGTTAAAATCAGTCCAGCAGCTTCTGCCTCACAGTTACAGACAGAAGCAGAAAAAAGCAGCAGCTGATATTGATTGCATAGTGGTATTTATACATACATTTAAATAGTTAATAATAATAACTGAAACATAACGGATCAAAATGAAAACATACCTAACAAAAGAGGGAATCCAGTTGATGGTTAACATCAGTCCAGCAGCTTCCACCACTATACATTAAATAAAATATAAAGCAATAGCTCTCAATGAGCAGTTAGCAGCAGTTAACAGTTGTAAAATTAAGCACAGCGAAAATACAAAACAGTAATAATGATAACAGATAAAAGGATTTACAAAACATGTCAAAACACTGTATATGATTAAATCAGTCTAAAATATATTCTAAAAACATAATACTGACAAAGAAAACACGGAGCAGATCCTAATAAATGGCAGTTACAGAACGACAACAGAAAAAGGGGGCGGAGCTATGGTTACCGGTTGCTATGGTAACCACCAACCGCCAAGAGCAGAACTTAACAGCGCTTTGGAACCACTGCGTGTTTCGCGCACAGACCAAAATAAACTTTATTCAGGCGTTTTTATTGTGTTACCAACCGCAGGGAAGTTGTTTTCAAGTTGGATATTGGATATCTGCGCTCCGCGGAGTAAGGGACATAATAAATAGCCTCAAGGTTGATTCGCTTTATGAACGCTAATTTCGGCCAGCTGTTCTCTACCGCTCCCTCCTCAAGCGCTCGGATGTTCACTTAGGGACAGTCAATTTCAAAACCAAACACTCCTGTAAACAAATGTCTTGCCTTGGACGCTCTTGACGCATCAAATGCTCCAAATGGTTCAAATCACGCCACTCTAGATGCTCGAAACGCACCGCAACGGCCTTTGACGTGCCTCCACGTAGACTTTCAATGTAAACCAGAGGCACCAGACGCTCAAAATGCGCTTGGTGTGAACGCAACATAAAGAATTCGAGTCTTGTGTGTTACTTTTATTCCTCAATAATAATTCATAGTAAAGAGCTCAGTAAATGCCAGAACCTTTGCATATCACTACAATTTCTAAAAATAAGAAACTAAACCTTGAACAAATCCTCCTAGGTGCTCCGTAGAATGATAATTTTATGAATGCAGTAATATTGTGATTAGCAAATCAGCAGCTTGTGAATCTAAATAATGGACCACAGAGCTGCCTTGAAACAACACAACAAAAACGTAACGTAAGGTTTCCTGTCATCTTTCATCAAACATGTTGGCCTTCCTTTCCATCATGCCTTCACATCTGTTCCTCTGCTGTCTCATGTCATCTCAGTCCTTCTCCTCGTTTCCTATGTTTGATAGCTTTCACACACACAAGGTGACTTCTCCAGAATGTGAATGAGGTTTCTGGAAAAGGTCATTTTAAATGACCTGTCAATCACCAGCCTGACTTCGTCAAAGAGGACACACTCAAACAAGCTTGTTCTCCTATAAACACCTCCACTATGTGTGTGTGTACACACAAGCATGCAAAACAATATAAAATATGGTTCTTCCTGCAGCATGTTATGTACTAGCAGTCTTCTGCTCACAGCAGTAAATAAATTATGAGGACTCTGTTAAAATTCTTCCTGTACTCCATCTGCTGCTGCGATGAGGCCCTGCTTCCCTCTGAAGGAGCGGAAATCCACTGGATGGAGGTGGAAACCAGTAGACCAGGCTACAAGGCTTTTTACCTCACTTCCTAATATTACCCCCTGATCAAATCCCTCTGTTCCCGCTGCTCTCCGAACTCCTTACATCGTTTATTTCTCTCACTCCCCTGGAAACTGTCTCAAACAAGCGCTCCTAAGTTGCCTTGCAAAGAATGTAACTTGAATTAAAGGGAACCTATTATGAAAAATTTGCTTTTTGTACCTCCTTTTTGGTTTAAACTTTTTCTAAAAACAGCTCAAGCCTTTTTAAGTTAATGTTTTTTGGTGTCTTGAAAATGAGCCATTTCAAAAATTTGTCTGAGTTTTTGCAGAAATCCAGCACATTTGGTCAGCTGGTTTTACCACTTAATGAGCTGTACAATGACTGCTGGAAAAGTATTTCGATGTTGACTTACCATCCAAAAACCACTTGCTTCTTTCTTGTTGGTTGTGCAGGAGACTCTACTAATGCTTTTCAAAAACATACGGATGTATAATTGTGCATCTGTTTGCAGCCATTTTTATGTATAGTGTAAACGTTGTGGCCACCAGAAGCTTATCTGGATTTAAAGTGACAAGAGTCGCTGAATGACTCATACTGGAAGGAGGTCAAAATAAGCAGAACTGATCAGACTAAAATCTCCTTATCTAAGAAAGATTTTGTAAAAACTAAATGCAATGAAAATGTTTTGTATAGCCCACAGATTCATTCTAACCTGTTCAGGGAAGCATAATAGGTCACCTTTGATAAGTTTCCAGGCCTGGTTAAGGAAAATTGAAACATACTGTAGTAAGGAAAGAATGATTTCATTTCCACAGTTCCTTCATTGTACCAATGTGTAAAAGTTTCACCCATCCAGCTTTTATTTTACAACGAAAACAAGATAGCTAAATTCTTCACTGTCTTTCTGAAAATGGGGAGAATCCTAAATGCCTCAGCTCTCCCTCTGCATTCTTGCTTTCTATTCATGAAAAGTTAAGAGGTCAATAGGGTTGAGCAACACTGGAACAAAGGTGAAGCTCAGCTCAGAAATTAAAGGGCATTGAACTCCAGGTTACGTGACCTCAGTTCAGGTGAGGGTAACGAGGCAGTAATGAATAACAAACCGTGACATTTAAGTAGGAAACTTCCTGAAACGATTTGCACAGGTTGGACTGACCTGCTCAGACGTGATGAGCTTCATACAATTGATATTTTAAAACATGATACCACAATCCTGTGGCCTTTTGGGCATTACTAAGTAAAGCTGACAGACAAAATATCTGTCAGGGATTGTTGAGAAGAGGGCTAAAACAGGTCCTATGGATAAAGCACAAAATTTGAATAAAATATACACAAAATATAAATTTTTCAAATATTTGACTAAACTAACCTGGGCACATGTGAGCACAACAATGTATGTTTTCCTGGTGTTTGCTGAATATTTTTTATTTTAAACAATGTAGTAGGTGGATGGTGTCTTTAAAATCCCTTGTCCTGGAGCAGAACTCAATACACTTTAAAGCAATTGAAGGAATACAAAGATAATATATTATGACAATTAAGTATAAGTATTCAAATAAATAATTATAAAAGTATCAATAAATTGAATTAAAAATAATTTTTACCGTATTTTCCGGACTATAAGTCGCACCAGCCATAAAATGCATAACAAAGAAGAAAAATCCATATATAAGTCGCA